>JABFOV010003584.1:0-15985 GCA_022817685.1 Aradophagus sp. ZL-2020
GATAGCGAGGTAGAGGGGGCTCGCTGGGTTGCGAAAGTGTATAAAAAACAAAGAGGAAATCCGTGTGGTTTTTTATAATCCAAAAAATACTTTTTTATAAATTATTTTTTGTTTTTATATTAAAAAAATCCCCAACCAACACAAAAACGGGAAAAAACACAAAAAAAAAACATATAAAAAAAAAAAAAAAAAAAAAAAAAAAAAAAAAAAAAAAAAACAATAATAACAAAAAAATTAAAAACCGCACCGAAATAATAGTACTTCTGTTCGTATTTACAAATCCCAGGTAACTATATAAATAAAAGTCCGCGAGTACGTGCACGCTTGCACACAACAAACGTATAAATAGTAGTAAAACTATCAACCGGACTCTCGAGCTTCATTGCAAATAAAACAAGCGAAGTGGAGTCCGCGAGGTGAAATTTCAGCGTGGCCGCGGAATTGCTTTTTGTAAAAGGAAAAAAGAAGGGAAGAACAAAATAACGGCCGAAAAGATAATAATAAAGCCGGGCGAAACAAAAGGCCGTATATTTATACGCTATTTAGTGGGATAAAGTGACGCGGCAATTTAGCCGAGCCGCGATGACGGCGATACAGATGGCAGCCGGAAGAGGTGGAAACTAGACAGTGGTAGCCCGGAAATGACGCCGGCCACCCCGAGCGCTCGCGGCGCCGATAGCGTTTCGGCGCGGATCGACGAAATTCGATCGGCCGGTCGCGCCGAATCGACACGGCGGGAGCTTAAACAAATTAATTATCGAGGCGGTCGAGCCGGAAGCCGCGGGAAAAGGCGCCGCTAAATCGATTCGCCCGTTCGCATCGTACGGATCGTCGCGACACACTGACCTTTGCTTGTTCAGATGTTCAATGATAAAAGCCCGCGTGAAATTACACGACTTTCGCACCATTAGTTGGGTAAAATTTGCACAACCGCGTGAAAAAAGTATTCGCGTGATAAGTTAATAGGTTCGCGAATTTTATCCAATTTTCACAAACTGGTTGTAAAGTTACGAATTTTGTGGGATTTTTTTATATATTCCTAGACGAAATATTCTTGGGATACAAATTTGTAAGTTGACCATACTTCGTCTTCATTTTTGCAACAAACGTGTAATTTTACACTGATTGTCAGTAATTATTATCGCTGGCTATAAATTTTTTTAGTGTTTGTTTGGGTAATTGTCGTTCGATTACTTACGCACGAAAATTTGCGGATAAATTTTGGATTTAGTATTAGTGCAGTATTTTTTAGTATTACTAACAACGTTATTCTACATTATTGTCATCAAAATTTGACTAGCCTAAAACAAAATTACAGTTCAATAACAGAAATAAATTTTTTTTGTTTAAGGATTTTAAAGTATGGCTACTCTTCGCTTCGTTCGAAATCCAACTTTCACGTATCAACAGTATTTTATCTCGCGTCAACTATTTCATTCTGGTCAATATATTGTTCTTGAATTCAGAAAGTTTCCTCGGGGTATAATATTAGGACGGTTTTTATTTTCACGCTGTTTTTTCTTCAGCTAATGCATCCCTTTTATAAGTTCAAAATTCATGAAAAAGAGGCAATTAAACTTCCTATATTTATAGTGTACGTTATACATAAAAATGTTAAAACTTTTAGGCAAATTTCGAGGACGTTGTAAAAAATGTACAGTACGAAACAAAACTTTGGGAATATTCGTGAAACAAAAGTTTGCCCTACGATATTTAATGAAGAGCTGTTGGTTTCCTTTAATCCGTCACCTTTCTCGCGACATAATCAGAGGCAGGAATAAACAGTATTATATGATTATGCGTTGTACAAATACAAAGTACGAAATTGCACTCTGTCATCCGAGCGTCATTTCGTTACGGACGTTAACTCGGTTCAGTCAACGTCAACGATCTGCTTAATTCCAAAGTCAACCGCGAATTTCGTGGGCTCGTTTCGTCTTTACAGCTGACGGTAAAGCCTCGCATCTCGTTCGATGATATTTGCAATAAATTCGACCAACGTTCGAACGTGCGCCTCTGAATTGCCGCATTGTTTAGCTCGTTAACTAATTCGACAAATTGCCGGCCAAGCAATTACCAGCAGTCGTCAATTCATAAACATTGTCTACGACTATAACCATGATTGTAACGCGCTACTGCTGCATTATATGAATCGTTAGTTGGCGTAACTTTATAACGTTGCAATGAAAACTTGGTAATAATTGGAGGACAGATATCACCGTACTCAATTTTATGAATTTTGTACTAATTACGTTTTATTTCCATCAGTTTTTTTACTGTATTACTACATTAAAAAAAGTTTGTTTACTGTAAAAATATTATTCTTATAATTTATATGACAATTGAATTTCGTTCATTATAAAAATAATCCATTTATTATAAATTGATTTTTTTTAGAGTGTATTAAATTTTTTTATTATAGTTGTGGGTTGGCTTCAGAAAAAGGATACAAAATGAAGTCAAAAGTTGTTATAATTACTCGAAACAACGGAATGTAATATAACTGTAATAAACTAAAAAACAAGGGTGAATGTGTACACCGCGTGCGAGTGTCCAAACTCGTTAAAACCGCAGCGCATTAAGCGAAACGAAACGTACAAATGAACGTATCCAAGTGCATTACACGTTATTTTGAACGCAATATTTAAAAACCATGCATTAACGTACAGTTGATGCACATGCCGAGCGCTTCCGATTTCGGGGTTACTTGAAAACGGAGGAGAAGAGGGCGCGAAAACGACGACGCGGAGCATCTCCCATTGAGCGCGATACTTTTTCACGGATCCGTGCTTTATTATCGCGTCTGTCATCCACGCACTCGTTTCTGCCCGCGAATAAAATCCGACGGCGCGGTCAGAAAAAAATGCGACGGGCAACTTAGCGCGCGTACGATAATTCTCCATAAATATGTATGAAAGTTGCCCCGTGTGATTACTTTCCGCACTTTTTTACGATCGACTAATTTCTGCTTAAGTCGCAACCGATTAACTCCGCTTCGTTCTCATTGACGAATATTCGTTCTTTTCAGAGCAAAGTGCTTTTGTGCAAATCCTTAATTTACTAATAATCAATGTTGATGAACAAGAAGTTTTGTACGTATATAATATACGAGTTCGAACTTGGAAAAATTATTGTACAATTGGTGTTTGCGAATTGCAAAAAAATTGATCAAACTTTCCCCAAAAAGATAAAAGGTTGGTAAAGTAGTTAATAAAAATCGATAATGATATATTTCTGTTAAAATGAAGAGATTTTACAACGAAAACAAAACATTTTTTCATGAAAATTTGTCCAAGTCCAAACCCGTATATTATGTACGTACAAAACTTCCTGTACATGTTTTTTGAATGAAAATTTATGCAATATCGAATTCGTTGCAAATAAAGGTTGCAAAATTCCTGTGTATAATTTTTACGAGTTTTGTTTTGTTGTACATCAATTTCTGGAATTTGCTTCTTCATTTCTTCCATTACACATTTCTACAAAATTCAGTTACTATAGAAATATCATCTTATGATGAGTGGATTTCTTTTTGTAGTAGGTAAAATTCCTTTATTATAAAAATAATCTGCTTATTATAAATTTATATCAACTTTTTTTAAAGTGTGTTAGGATATTCACTACTGAGGTATAGGATGAGAGAAAATGCCCCATAGTTTCGGTATACAAATTTGCAGAAAACAATTTTGAAGTATGAAAAGTGGAGTGTTAAGAATAGTTTACAATTTTGGTGTTATTTTTATTTTCATTCAACTAATATAACAATAAAAAATCACAATTTATGTTAGCTTTTGAACGAATATAAATCTTAAACTTTATCAAATTTTCTGAATTTTTTATTTGAACAATGAATTTCCTTAATCTCTTGGTTCAAGTTATTTTCTTAGTTTAAAAAATGTCTTCTTGGTACAATTTAGGTATATTTGATTTTCGAATGAAAAAATTATCTTCACTTTGTTCATAAGTGTCAACTTGGTTAAAATTCCGACTTGATTAATCCTTGTGGTTGCAAACATTTCGCGTCGATTGTTTCTCACGAAATTCCCTCGCACCAGGAATCGCATCCGATGACTTTTCTTTTTCGCACACGCCACGCAACGCTGATGAAAACTGTCAATTGTTTTTAAATATTCCGTTTTTCGAACCGCGCGGAAATCGGATTTGCTTTAATTCGCTGAAAAAGTTCAATTTGATCGACGCGCGCGTCGAAATAAACGTCGAAAACAAAAAGCAAAAGATAGCCGCGCAACGATTCGGTTTGCGAATTTGATTTGCCGGGTGCAGGGAAAAATGGCCAAACACAATCTGGACGGAGATAAAAGTTGGAGCGGCTTGATCGCAAGTATGTTAAAATTGACAATTAAAATATTGTTCGGTAGTTGACTAAGGTAGTTTACTCCGTTCTAAGTTTTGATCTTTCTTTTTCCTTAACAAATCAATCATTTCGTTCCCTTTGATCTGTGGAGATTAAAGGGAACAAAATTGGATATTTTTTTTTTTTTTTTTTTTCAAGGTAAACTTTAATGTTCCAAATTTATCTTAGCAGCTATTATTGTATCAGAAGATGTCGATATCTGCTCATTATTTTACTTTTCAGGAAACAAGTTTCTCGGGGAAATAAAACGCTATTGAAATAAGAACGCAGTTATAATAGAATGCTGTATGTTAAAACAATAATGTTATTTTAATTTAATAACGAAACATACTTGATTTCTTGACAAATCTTCACCATAAAATTAATTTTTTTTTTTTTTTTTTTTTTCATCAATGTATTCAAACTTGGAAGATATAATGTTACAAACAATACAACAATTTCATTCATCTGTTTTGCAAGAATTTTTGCCCAAAAATAAGAAAAAAATGTATAATGAAGTACAATAAAATTCTCTAATTTGGAAATGCCATCCACAATGTTTCTCTTGGCTCACATAAATTAATTAATTACATCAATAAATATATGTCATAAATTAATATCCCGTTTCAAAATCACGCCTCCGTCAAAATTCAGCAACGCATCACAAACAGCCGCGCGTTAGGTGAAGAAAAAAGTAAAAAAAATAAAAAAAAAAAAAAAAATAAAAAATAAGCGAAAAATGCTAATTAATCGCGCATAATAATTTCGGGTAATGAAATATCGGGCGTTTGCGGCGACGGCGTTTCGGCGTGGCTCTTCAACGGGAATGTCAAACGCGCGCGAGTTTTGTAGGGCTCTTGCGGCCGTCGCCGGACATAAACTGATACGCGACGCGCCGCAAACGTCACCGGCAAACCGTTTACCTTGCCGTAAAGCTGTTACGCGCGACCGCGGCTTTAAATAACGCCCAGAGCTTAAACGTCACACACTCTTGCGATGCGTGACGGCGCGGTGGCCGCCGACTACGCGTACGTTGTCGAAGCAATGAACGCCGGCCAAGTAACGCGGGGCCGTTAATGCAATCACCGAAACGATATTATCGGCGCTTTCGCTGCCGAGTGCTTTCAATCGCGCGTTCGCCAAATGAACGCCGCGCAAATGATATTGTTTTGCTGCGCAAGTTTTTTTTCTTCCTCCTTTTTATTCGGCTTTTTTTTTTTTTTTTTTTCAGGTGGAACCGTCGCGTTTCATAATTGCCGACGATTTCGCGCCAATAATTGCTCCGCAACATCAAGGGTCCGTTAACGGGGTGAATTAAATAAAGTGCTATCGAAAGTTGCAGACAAATTGCTCGACGGGATTAGCGGGCCTTTTTTTATCTTGTGCTTTTTTCATAGTTTGTATGTATGGGTTTTTGTCTTCTATATATATTACATACATATTTCGCAAACATGTTGAAAACATTTGTATGTAAATTGGCGTGAACTGGTTTATAATTGTTTGATATATAATAAAATAGATAAAAAAATGTATGTTTAATTATTGAGTGACTTATTATAAGTGGAAGAAAAACCTATATTCCTAAATTAAAATTGAAGAACTTCCATTCTTTCTCCATTGTTATATGGAAATTTGATTTTTCATTGGAACCTTCATTGCAAACTTGAAAATAAAGGTTCTTTTTTCGAAGCTATTAATGTGTATTAATAGCTTCGAAATTAAATACTAAATTGTGTATTACACAAATTTTAAAAAATAAGTCATAAACAATCATAAAAATTTTTTTTTCTTATTCAACTTATTCGTAACATAAAGAGGTAACATTATGCGATTTACGGAAATGCTCAATTTTTTTAAATTGCAATAATACCTGACAAAAGAGTGGGGGGGCTAGAAAGAGGGGGCAGGAAATTGTTTTACCATTGTAGAATCCATTTCACGTTCCTCTGAGGAATTTGAATACTGCAATATCACCGAAGAGTGGACACAGTGGAATTAAATCGCAATTGGACCGAAATGCAAATTGCTCGTGCGTTGTCGTGAAATGCGAAATCAGTATGGACGTATGTATTCGTTAGAATTTATATTCCAAAAATATTCGCTGTTTTCCTTTGTAAATTCCGTCAGGTTTGGTCTCGACTTCTGGATTAGGTTAGGAATATAACGTCGACCTATTTCAATTTTTGTTTACAATTTTCAATTTGTCTCAAAATTGATTAATCATAGATTACTAAATCAATTAACTGTATATGTATAATACATCATTTCAAACCTCAATAATAAATGAATATGAAGTTTTCCACATGGAAATATCCACACGATACAAAATTTGGAAAAAATTAAATAAAATATGTAAAGCACAAGTATGTATTTAAAATCTGCTTGAAGTATATGTATGTATTTTGAATTTATTGTTAAAATATACACCAAATTTGTTCGAATATGTCAAAAGTTCGAATCATGTGGATATTTCCACGTGGAAAACTTCACATTCATAATAATAATACAGCCTTCAATACTAGTGTAATCATCAATGTGGAATTGATGATTCGATTATAATGTAGTTATTTACTTTGAAAAATCATACAACTTTTATATACAACAACTTTTATATTTAAAACGTACAAATCATAATTTCACGTTTAAGCAGCTGTTGTAAAATACCTCTATTTCCAATAACTACTTACAGCGAAGATTTATGGATACCCCGTCGCACGAAAAACTTTTAACTGCGCTAATATGTTTGCATTAAATACTTTGTTTCGAAATTAAATACCAACGTTCGCAACGTGCTTAATCGTACTTGGACATGAAATTTTCCGAATTTCATAATCTTACGATTTGCTCGCAAGTTTAAAATGATTCTCGTAACTCCGGCCAAAAGATTATTGTGCTTCTATAAATCAAACCCCGGAATATATGAATATAAATTTGCACGCCACAACATAATGCCAGAAATAATGAATTGAAATATGAATAAATACAAAAAAGCATTTATTGCAATTTAAATCACGTTTACTTTGGACTAAACACTCAACATTACAGGATTTGCATGTTGAAATATTCGTCGATTTCTATACCATTTCCCGTGCGACACGCTTGACATTTTTTTCACCGACTGAATTCAAAACTTTTTTTTTTACAAAAATTATTTCATACCAGAACCCTTTTACTTTTTACAAATAACCATTCTATTTTTTTGTGTGTGTACATCGCTCGCATTTTTGCCATGAATCTGGTATAAACTCGTCACGCATAATAAATCATTCGCACAACTAAAAACGAGTTGAATGTTTATTTATTGGTCTCAATTTATCGCCGATGCATGAGAGCCGCTTTAGAATTAAAACACACAAAACTACTAAATTTTACTCTTAAATTGTTAATTGCGTTAGTTTAGCCAAGGGCGGATTAAGAAATTCATTAAACGAAAAGAAAAGATTGTAAACATGAAAGATGAAAAGAGAACAATAGTAAGCACCGTGCTTACTGTTCGTCCTTTTTCAATTTCATCGTTTACAATTTTTTGTTTTCGCTTTATAAATTTCTTTATCCACCACTGAGTTTAGCAAATGATTTATTTTTGTTTACGTCACTCGTCTTAAATTACTCAAGTCCGTAACACTGGTTATTCCTAATGAACGACGTCATTATCCTACGGTAATTGTCCTTTTCGAAATGTCTCTTAAAAATTCGTCATTGTCTATGGATTAAGTCTGATTAACGAACTTTTTCGATGGCAATGTCTGCGCGAGATTTCCAAAAGACGGGGGAAACTGCCGAAGGTGAAGCAAGAAATGAATTACGCCGGCGACAAAACAGTATGATAATTCATTGCGCGGATTAGAACATCTCCCGTTTCCCGGGATGTACAGCTTATCTTAAATTATCACTGAAGCTTTTTACACGTTTGTAAGTGAAACATCGCCGTGTCGCGCTGAACGCGGCCACTGGAAAAGCTCGGACGCCTTTCGTTGGAAAAAGAAGGAAACTTCACTTCTTCGTAATCGCATTATGCATGAGTTTGAAGTTTCCAACGTTTATTAGGAAACGAAAATAAAATTTGATATACTTTTCTTCATAAAAATAATAGTACTTTTTTATTGGGTAATTTTACAAGAAAAAACTAAAATATTTCAATTTTGGAGGATGTAATTTTATCATTTCTGATTACAATATATGTTACTAAATTATTTATAATTAATTTTCGTTTATTAATAAACGTTGGAAACTTCAACTTCATCATTATACTCCCTTTTTTTGCAAACGAACAAATATCTTCAAATTGAAGACACACCTCTCTACGCTTTGCGTTTTGCCCAACGTCGTTATAACTTTGAGTGTGTGAATCATGACTAGTCTGGCTAACTTTTAATTTTGTATTCATATCTTTATGTATTATCAACCAATGATATTGATAATTAATATTAATTATTATTATTATTAATCTTAGTAATTAATTATTATTATATATGAAGAATTATTAAGAATTTATACATTATCAAGACGTAATTTAATAATTTCAAATATCGCGCCTTTTACAAAGATCAAGCTCCATGTAGCAATCTCATTGGATAATAAAACCGTTACCCTTGACCAACTTCACGATTTCATCAACTTTATTATTCAGAGAAGAGAGAATTTATTTCAACATTTTTTTTCTTAGATCTAAGTTTTTGTTTCAATTTTTTGTCAAGTTGTTTGCAATAACGAGCGTGTAATGTAACTTAACACTGAAGGTATTTTCAAAAAATTGTAAGTAAATAATTTATCGTATTCCTAAGTTGTAAGTAAATAATTTATTCCATACCCAAGTAAGTCATAACAATGTAAGCATTGTTTAGCGAACATGTGAAAGACGAGGACAGAGGGGAATTTAGAAGTTGAGTAAATTGCAATAAATCTACGCGAATGGCCCTAGAATATGTGTCCAACAAGCCACCAAGTCATTAATACTCGGCGATTCGGTGAAAAAAACTGTTTCACGAACGGAGAGTAAATTTATTTAATCGGGGTTCGGAGGGAGAGGGGTATTTTTAAACAACTGCAATTACAGTTTATACAGTCGGCCCGGTGCAATCAAGTTAAAACTATTCGTCGTTGCATTTAATTGGTAATAGTATTTAAGAGCAAGTTCCGAATCAATAGCTCACGTACTCGAAAGAGCAAATCTATTGTTTCAATCGACTTTATTTTACTTGTCATGCACGAAGCACAACATTTTTGTTTAAACTTCAAAATTCAATTACCGGCCATAACTCACGGCAATTGAATTTTACAACCCAGAAATTTCATTGGTAGATGTACCTTTAACGAAACCAAAGTTTACGTTGATGTAGTTTTTTTTCATATTCAATATAGTATATTATTCTAAATAACAAAACTCCTTTTTTTTACTTTTTTCAACAATTTACTTAACAGTGTTATAATGTAGATGTTATGACAATTAATATTTTTAAGTAATTTTAGAAACTTTCATTTTAAAATATTTTCGAAATCGTGATTCGACTGGTTTTGTAATTCAAATTCCTAATTTGTGCCCTGATTTGCGAAGCCAAAGGTATCTTTCAAATGAACTCCGTTGTGATAATCTTATTCTACAATTATTCTGCAATGCAGTTTACTATATTCCTAATATGACTTTAACAGACTGTTTACTCGGTAATCTTATTATTGCATTGCATTTCTCTGCGTGCACTGTAGTAGTCTGGTTTATTTATGTAACATTAACGCAGAGTTTTATGTTACGAAAACAGTACTTCACGCAAGTGAATAACAGTTTGACGAGTTTCCACGAGACAAGTGGCGCATCTATGGGCAGGTCGCTGCGAATGAAACATTGCAATTTCTATTAATTCCAGCGCAGCGCATCGCCAACGCGGGTTATAAATTTTTTTACTTTCCAGGAAAGCGAATTCCGTTCGAACGCCATAAATTCGCCGGGCCGCCATTTTCGAGCCCTAAAATTCGATAATAATGCAATTACCAAGTCGAAAAGCTATAACACTGACGTCTTAATTATAGCTTTGTCATCGCTTCGTGGAAGTTGCGCTGACGAAACGCGTAGCTGCATTTTTAACAACAAAAATTTGACGCGCCATTATCAAATTTCAATTTTAACAGCCCGTGCTCCGAAAAGTAGACTCGTTATTCGAGGATATCAAAATAAGGGATCAGCTGTTTTACCGGCGTTGATGATAAGTCAAAAAAATATCGATTATAAATAAAGTTCTGACATTTTGTCATCTTTCTTGTTAATTTTATAGAATATTTAAAACAGAGACTCAGTATTATCAATTTCGAATTTTATAAAATTAATTAATAAAGTACAATGTTCGTAAACGTCGATAAAGAAGAGTTGATATTTCACTGTAAGGAGTCTCCCGTGTGATAAAAACGACAGCGTGTTAAAGTTGCTGTATATATATATATATACTTCATATTCTAAGGTGTAACATAACTTTTTAAGGTGATTTGAATAACTCATTCACTTACCCTCGGGAAATCCCCTTTTCACTTGAAAAATTATGTTTTCGTAAAACTGAATTAAGTTTTGAATATTTTTGTAATCGTCGTTAATTATCTTCAATTAATTTCGTTCAAATTTCTCTTGTCTCAAAAAATTATACGGCTGCTATTTAAATTAACAACACTGTTTTGTCAAAACAAAATATAGCTACGTTGATGAAATTTTTAACAGAAACACTGGTTTTGTTGAATCAACAAAATCGCTTTAATCTAACTAGTTTTGTAGATTCAACAAAAAACGATTCGAATAAAAGAAAACAGATTTAAATCAACAAACTTGTTTTACAAAATTTTCATTTTTAATCATTTTCGTCCGTGTGACAATACAATATTACTGCCACAAAGAATCGTCATTATCATTCGTACCATTATCATTATTTAGTTTAATCAGAATCGTCATGCAATACGCAAATCTAATTATGAACTCGGTTTGTCAGAAACAACGGTCTCTTTCAGTTTTGCAACACGTTTTACTGCAATATTTCTCCCGTTCGACCGAATTAGGGGATCAGTATCGCTTCCATTGAAGATTCTAAACAAGCGTCTGCAACCGTGAGTTCGCAACGAATGCATTATTTTGAAACGTTACAAACCGTGTATTTGCGCGCGTGTTGGTGAACGCGCTGCCGTGCTATAGGAATTATGTGCTTTCAATTCGCAGATTTTGCGAATCGATTTTTATCGCGATAGGCGAGCGTTATCGAAAGGAACGTAATTGAGAGATTACCATACCGGACAATATAAACGCATTTTCGGCGGATTCAACGCTCATTTGAAATTATCGGTTATTAAAAAGTCACGAACGATGTCATCAAAGCCAACCTTGATACTTCAATGTAGACAATCGAATTTCCCGTTCACGCCGAAAATAGGGGAAAAAATATCGAACAAATTGTGACTTGCGTTTTAATTGAAACATTAATTTGATTTAATTATAACTTGACCGTTAATGAAGAAAACGAATGAAAAATCGTACTTTTATATGTAATTTTGCAAAACGCTCTAATTTTTTAATAAGAAAAATAAAAAGTCAATATCCGTTGGAATTTCCTGCACGTTTTATTGTTATACTCCGAATGAAGATATTAACTTTTATAGTTATAAATCCTATTCCCGGATATAGCATGTTTTCATAAGATACATTCTGAACTTGGAAATCACTCCGTTTAATTCGGGCGATTAAAATTTGATTGCAACGATTATTGCGAAAATTATGCAACATTAATTACAAAGGATATCGTTGCAGCAACGTTAGGTGGAGGGTAATTGTAACGCGAAAAGCAGGTTAATTAACAATGCTAAACCTTCGAGAATATCTAGATGCGTTTGTTCATAGATGTATGCATTTTGAATGAACGTATCTAACTTAATAAATAATGGCGATAGAAATTGCGGTGTGAAGTCGTAATCTAACATCTCTCGGGTGAATGTATGTAAAGCAATGTACGCTCATCCGCGAGTCTATTTCAAATCAGGGAATAACGTTTCGACACTGCGATAGAGATAAGTTTTAGACTCGAATTCTAATTTAACTTCAAAATATCACTGTGTGTAAATAAACGTACGTGCGGTTATTTTAAGTAACTCAACGGAAAATGAAACACTCGTACGATTGTGATCATGTTTGAGACGCCTGAAATATTTGAATTTCAAAAATATTTGCAAACAACCAAATATCATTTTTATTCACTGACATACAAATAACGTTTTTCATTCGATTTTAATTTTCATAGAAATATGCATATTTTAAAATACAATATTTTGTTACCAATTATAGAAAAGTTCCTCAAAGTACAATATCCAATAATTGAATCACTTTCGTGAGAGACTAAGAAACAATATGAAAAGCTAAAGAAATGAATTAGTTACTTTGCAGTTAATCCGGAAAAAGTTAAGCAAGTCGTCTCCGTCGCTAATGCGAAATTATAAAAAGTGGTTTGCGCGTGCGTCGTAAAGCCCATACGAAACAAAGTGCGCCGACGAAATATAATAAGAGAAGGAGAAATCGAAAAAGAAGGCAAAAAGCGCGGCGAAAAGGCGGCGTGTGCAAGCAACCTTAATTTCGAGCTTTCCTCGTTTCACGACTGCTCGCGAGAGAAACGGCGATAGGCGAGTACCGGGAGAAAAAGAGAAAGTCTACCGAACCCGGTCTAATTCCCGGTTAAGACACCCGCGGGAAATTACGGAGATGACTGATACACGTGTAAAAGTGAGGTTATAGGGATGCAACAATGTACGGAAGATTGCGTGCGTACGTGTGGACCGGCCACTTGAAATTTGTCCGTCCGTCCATCCGCCTGTCAACTTGTTTCTTCGTTACGCCTACCTGAATCTGATATTTGTGGATGATTTTGTGCGTGTCTTCGTGCGCAGGCGGCATACACGTCGCCGTTATAATTGAACTGTTTTATACAAGTGAGCCAAATCGAGCTGCATTAAAAATGCATTCGACTCTGAGAAAATCAGATAATAAATGTTACCACTTAAATGGTCAAGGTATACCAGTTTTATCATTTAACTAGTAACATGTACAATTTACTTACTTTAATGTACATGAAGAAAGTTAATGTATTGTTAATGCTGAAACCTTTATCATGATGACGATATAACGAAAAACAATTTTTTAATCTTTTAGAAAACGCACTGGCTGTTTGGCGTAGTGATAGAGGTGTCAACTTGTTGAGCATCAGGACGCGAGTTCAATTCTCACTCAGCAGTTTTTTTTTTTTTTCTTTTTTTCTTTCTTTTCAACGCCTCGACGAGGTAGTTGGGAGGCAAAGAATATACCGATTTACTTTCTACCTTTCCAAAAAGAGTATAAATACCAAATTTAGAACGTCGATATACTGCGCATTCCGGGGTTGGTTTTTTTTTTTCTACGGATTTCCGTTATTTCACAAGTTTGTCTGAACCAAATGCGGAATACTTATAAATAGACAGGGTTAGAAGACAGATGTGGTTTAATAAAAGTTAATCAAAGTTGCAAAGAGGAAAAGTGCAAATAAGTAACAGATTGTAATAGATTTTGCATTTGAAGACAGATATAGGAAACACAAATGTTTAATTACGTTAACTACTACACTGTGAAAAATGTCCTCAAAATTTGCATTGAAGTAAAAGGATTCTTTTTGCATCAAAAAAATTCATTTTCAAGTAAAAGGAATCCTTTTGTAGCAAAACGGCGAATTTTCCTTCAAAAGGATATTTTTCTGAGTGTACTCAATCAGTAAAATTATTTCGTCGTATTAACCAGATCAACTCCAACGCCCAATTTTTATTCGCAGGTTAACAAAATGAAAATGCCACAGTTGATTCCCTTTTTCGATGTAGGACCTCTCGAATCTTCGGGCTAATTTTTCAATCGTCTTGATCTAAAAGTGAGCGAAAGGGGGAAACGGCGCGCGGTTTCGCGCAGCCGAACGAAGAATGGCCGATGAAGTTGGCGAGCAAGTGGGTGAGTCTCGGCGGGAGCGCTCGGTATTATAATCCACCTCCTCGAACGCGGCTCTTCACCTTCGCCAAGAACAAGCCGCTCCTCAAGATCGAAGCTGGATACTTGCCTGGTACTCTGTGCTCTATCGCCCGAAGGGGAGCTGTTGGAGCAGCGGCAAACAAAGCCGGAGTGGTGGAAGGAAATCCAGTGAGAAAAAGTAGATGAAGAGGAAAAAGAATGGGGGAGGCGTCACGGGGAGGGGGGGGGGGGACGGACAGTATTGTACGCGGATGACGTGAAAAGGAGGCGGACGGGCTCGCCGCGAGCTAGAGTGCCCGAGTCTGCGCGAATTCGACGCCGCGGCATCCTCTATTTATAGAGAAAAGGTTATTATCCGCCGCGGGCCATTGGTCCCCGCAATCGGAAAAATTAGCCTCATTACTTTTCCCGCCGACCGAACGCGTTACAACCTGACGAATGCTAATGTCCGCTCGTTCGATATCAGACCGTGATTTTAGCTTTGCATTCGGACATCTATTAAAGGTCAGAATACTGGCTAGTAAAATGACATAGTAGATTTAATTAAGACAGTGTTTGGTTACAGTGGACATTACGTTATTGAAAATATTCAGAGAATTCTATAGATTTGCTACATTAAAAAAAAAACAAATGCATTATAAAAAAGTTGTAATTAATGCATTAAGTACATTTTTATTTTATTATTATATTATTATAATAAAAAAAATATATATATTTATTTTATTAATTAGTAATACATGTATTGTTAAATATGATTACTAATTTCAATTTTGTATTATTTATGTATATTCAATGTTGCATCTAAAAATGCGAACAATTGAACAAAAACTTAAAACCACGCGTTTCGTTTGTTTCGCAAGCGAGAAACAAAAGGAACAACGGAAACAAGGAAATGCCATAAAAGGGTACGAATGTCGTGCAAAATGTTGGATTTTAAAACTTTTTTCGTGTTAAAAGTTATATCCGTTAAAGATTAATAAGCCATCAAGAGGAAATAAGGGCCGTAATGGGCGGAATCTTCGTCAATACGGGAAACGTGAAACAACGAAAACTTGGGATACAAAAGGCAACGACTGACTGAATAACGATGAGAGGCAACTGCGAGGAATGACTGCTACGCTAAAATTTATGACTCGAATAAAAGTTCGACCGAGCAAAAAGTTGCGCAAATCGATGAATATTTTGAATTTAGTTGTTCAAATTTACATGCGATTTATAAATCTTGAACAACTTTTAATCAAGTTGCAAGTGTTTTGCGATAAATGTGCTTTAATGATAAATGGTTGCTTGTGTCGACACCTGACTTTTGTCAACTAATTCCTTCTTGTGTTTATTACTTTTTTCAATATTTAAAATTATAACAATAATGATATTATTATTATTATTATTATTATTATTATTATTATTATTATTATTATTTAATAAGTGTATTATTAATTTTTTCTTTTTATCATCTTGTTACCACTTAAAACAATGTTAAATAAAGATTAAAAAACACGGTAATTTTTTGACGTGACAACGTCTAATAATTCGATACTATAGGCTGCATTCACGAAAAAGATGACGTCATTGTCCCGTTCCGCAAGCGAGAGCGCGGCAAGAACGAGAGAGAGGCATGATCGACTCGAGCG
>JABFOV010003585.1:0-15981 GCA_022817685.1 Aradophagus sp. ZL-2020
AAATGCTACTTTTCATATGATTTCAATGAGTATATAACATATGCAATGTAGTTCAGACACTACAATTTCTATATTGAGGTGATTGTGCTTGTTATCATGTACGGGATAATTACCTTTCGGTGTATGATTGACGAGCATAGCAGAGTACTCATTACGTTTTTTTTTTTATATACCACTGCCACCAACGTAACTTACGACCTGCATAACATCTGCAGCTTCAGGTTTGTATAAGTGTAATTATATATCAAATTTTTAGTGGGATTAAAATTTGCTAGTCTAATTGTAATTATATATCAAATTTTTAGTTGTTTGTGAATATTGGATTTTGATATTTTTTTAATTTAGAGGTGGTAATTCGTCAGCGGGAATTAGAAAACGTAGAAATTTGGGCATGAGCTTTGATTCGACTTTCGTTAAGTTTGTTATGCTACATGTAAGCAAAGAGAGGTGTTTATTATTATTATTAGTATATTTAAAAACAAATTTTAGGAATTTCCTACTCTTGAAAGAAATGAGAGTAGTTTTTAATTGTAATGCAACTTGATGATATAGTTAAATCAACATAAAGTAACGTCAATACAACGAAATTATTTAATTAATTCGTCGTTTTCGATTATTTTGCCGATACTTCAAAATATTTTTCAATAGGTTGACTTTGTTTCTTATTGTTTCAATTTTTTTTTAATAATATTAACTTCTATTTCGATTACCGCGATTTTTATTGTTAAATACTCATTGTTAGTGTTCTTTATTTGTAAATAATTTGCTATTTTTCATAATTCCAACTAATAGATTTTGTTTGAAAATACTCGTAACTTTTATTAAAACAGCAAAAAGAAACAATTTTTTCTTGTGTAGTGGTTTTTGACATTCAAATTACGGCTCAAATGGCTAAAAACTGTGAATGAACTAACTAATGTTTGATGTTGATTCTCCACCTTTGAAAAATGTATTTCCGTTATTTATTGACGTTGCTTTATCGGAGATCCTGTATACCATCTCGGATCTGCGTGGAGCACGACCAAGACTAAGAATAAGACCAATAAACGGCGCGAGGTATTTATTGGCAAGCGCCACTACATAACGACGCCTTGTTGTCTATGTGATTACTTATACATACACTGGTGAACACAGGGCGTTCCGAGGCCAATAAACTAATTCCGGTCTCTTCATTAAATTGAAGACAATACGCTCGCTAATTAAAGTAAACAGGCCAACACAATAAAAACATGCTTGCACGATCGCCGTGCGAGAAGCGGAGCCGCTCTCTTTTGGTGGGATAGGTAAACGGCAAGGAAAAAGACGAACGATCGCGGTTGGACGAAAAAATGACAGTTTCTAAGAGTAAGTCTTGCTCGTCGACATCGCCGGACTTCGTTTGCACGGTTTACGATTCTATTTTCCATTGACGTTTCATTGCGATACTATAACATTTGAATGAAAATTTTCAATGTACAAGTATATAAAAAAAGTTTATAATGTTGAACATTATATTGTGAAAGTAGGATACAGTTGTAAAAATGCTTGAACTTTATTATGAAATACGGTAAACCGTGTCATATGTGTTGAGATACACGCAAAAAAATGTTTTATTAAAAATTACTGAACTGATTTAAAGACCGGACGAAGTCAGAATGCTGGGAAATTTTACTGAACTTTTAAGTAAGTATGCTTGAAATTACAGCAATTTTTATTGAAGAAACAGCGATATTTGTTGAATAGCCAGGTTCGTGAATTTTTTCATTTGTCCTGTTTTTCTTAGTCCAGTTATTTTGTATTGAAAAACTAATAACATTTTAAGGAATATTTTTCTGCCTTATGATAGGTATCTTTTTCTGCGTATATGATAGGTAGTAATTCTATTAATTTACTCAATATTTGCTTAAAAATATGTTGATGATAGTAGGCGGATGGTTACGTTGCTTCCGACCGGCCGTAAATCAATTCAATACCCAAGTCGCTCGTTGACTAACCGCAATTCGATGAAGACGTCAACGCTCACCACGCTTATCGACGAAACCACAGTTATAACCATTGCAATATCGTTTACTATAGCACGTTTTAGCGAAGAAGATGCAATGGTAACAAGCGCTGCTTTACACACAATTGCCGTGCGATAAAGACCCCAAGCTCGGGACAATTGGCCGCGATTATTCGACCGCATCCTGGTCCGGTGCGCCTCGGCGCTAGTATATTTCAAACGAGCGAGCGCCTCCCAGGCGCAGTCCGAAAACCGAAAGGACTTTATTGGGAGCGACCCCCCCCCCCCTCCCCCTCGAGTTATCCGAGGAGAGGCGGAAAAGGGGACGCCGAGAAAAAGACGTTCGCTCGGGACTTCGTACAATTTTAATTAACCCGGTACCGGGTAGCCGATCGCGATCGAATCGGGTGCACGATCTACAAGGAATCTACATAAGATCCTCCACTCGCGGCTACAACTCAATCCCCACTTTATATTCCGTCTGGGGGCCTTAACCGGCCGTACAATACGCCGTGGCCGCTTTATCTCACGAATGATCGGAGATAGCGTCCACTCGGTGGCTCTTCCAGGATCTCATATTGTCTCTCCCGCTAAGTACCTGACTTACCGGCGACCGACTCCGCATCGCTTACTTGCCACGTTCCTCGTTAGTTTTTGCCCACCCTTTTTCATTCCCTCGTTTCCCTTCTTGTTTATTTACCCGCCTCCTTCGTTCGCTTCTTATCCCTTTTTCCTTTCTTTTTTTTACATTTTTTTTAATAGCCAACCGTGTAACTACGAACGTCGAGGCTTTGTGATTACCCCATTCGCCCCACTCCAGGCTACCGTCAGAAAAATGCTTTCATTACGGCATTTTCTCGCGAGGCCCAATTACCTTATTCGCGTAACTACGGCAGTTCGGACGACCGAACCGGCGTGGAAAAGCGACGACTCACGGGGTCGAAACGTTGAAAACGGGCCCGATTTAATGGCAGACTGCCTCTCCGGCTCGTTTTACAACAGATGGCTTTGCGATCGTGTTACCCGATGTCGCTCTCGGGCTAATCCACGCGAAATGCCTGCGACGCGCAACATTATCGCCGTGATTATTCTTTGTCGAGTCGAAGAAAGCGGAGGGCACGAGATCGGCATTATTACTCATCATCCCTGGATATCGGCTTACCCGAACGGTCGCTCGATTGTCGCAATAAAACGACGAAAGTCATTCGCGATACGCCCGATAACCGGATTTTATTGGCGCGAGACGAAAAGTGATGATTCCGAAGCTCTGGCTGCGGCGATTTCATCATCGCGACCCCAGGATCAAGGTTGTTGATGCGCATACCAACATTTAAAGCACCTAGACGCATTAGTTAACGGGCTTGAAAATGACACTTTGTATCGCTTAATGGGTAATTAATGTCCCGGTGTTACGATTCTGCGCAATTTATTCGCGGTGCGCGCGACCCACCCGTATGCCACCGTCCCCATAACTTTGCAGCGCGGAGAATAGTTTTAAAAAGATGAGAAACGCTTTTTCAGATAAACAGACAGTTTGAATCGTGATTGAGTATTACCGAGCAAGAGTAAGCTATGATCGATCGATAATGTTCGACATTATAACATCACTATTACATGAAATGAATTGAACTGAGAAAAATGTTACATTGAACATTGTTTTTTTTAAGAATTTAAAAAAAAAACAATAGAAGACAAAAAATTGTTACAAAATGTTTTGTAAGATTTAAATAGATAAATAACTAATGATATAGAAATCAAGGTAACATTTACTTAATTGATGGCAATGTCATAAAACTGCACTTACTTGAAAATGGAACCACCATACTTAAATATTATTTGCGAGTACTTATCTTGTGCGAATGTAGTAAACCTTTATACGAACACATGCAACCAATATCGAGTTACGACTATTTCCGCTGTTTGTACATTACTTTACGATTACGTTAATGCAATTGCATTCGACAAATTATTTGGTTATCGTTAATGTTGTATTTATCTGATGACGCGTTCAATTATTTTTTCACTGCGGAAATGAATATGCTAGTTACTTTGAATAGATAATGATGTGCATCTTCCCATCATATTTACAGTGTATCAAACAATATTGTAGTTTGAATTACAATATATACTTTGGTTTCTTAAATGTTACTGTCTGCATTTATAAATACTTAAAAAATTGAGAATATTACTAATTACTAAAACTTTAAAGCTGTCTTTTATCATTCGTAATATTATGCTGTAAACTAAGATTTTAAGGTTGTACTACAAGTTATCTAAGTATTGATGTTAAATATATGCAAATTATTCAGTAATAGAGATAGAGGCAAACACTTAACATAATACTGATTAATACCAAGATATACTTGCAAAAATCAGAATGAGATCATTTGATTAAGTTATCATTTATCATTAAAAACTTGATTACAAAAAACAAATTAAATGATCTAATTGCAAAAAAAATAATATAAGATTATAAAAAGTCTCACTCATAATGTTACTCGAGAAACTTATTAACTCTTAAAGATCCTCCTTACCCGAGTAAAAATAATCTTGGACCTCGCAATAAATTTAGAGACATCAAAAAAATCTCTTCAAACTTATAAGGACGTTTCACAAAACACGTGCCCGGTCAACTAAACCTGACCATGCCTTTTTCGCACAAAATCAACCAACATTTGCCTTAAACTTCAAACGTAAAAAAAGTCAAGCCTCATAGAGTTTATATGATTACAAAAAACCGAAGAATCCCAGAGTTGAACTATTTACAACATTTAGCTAGAGAAACGTGGCGTCGATCATTCGGAGTCGACTTTCCTTTCCTTTTTTATCGTTCCGAAAGCCGACTGTGTTGGTCGATAAATTAGAGAAGTTTAGTGGGCGAAGTGTCGACGACCATTTACTGTCTGTTAATGTAGCTCTGAGAGAGCTGGAAGATAATGAAATTATGGAGAGCGCCCTCAAGTGTCTTAAGAAAGTCCTGCCACTGACCTTTCTCATAGTTGATTTGCTTCTCCTGTTCACGTGCGTTGTCGGCTGCAACCTTGAGCAATCCTTGAATGTTTCTCAGCAAGGTCGACACCGAGGGATCCTGCGTGCTCTGCGACACTGCGACTGCCGCCGAAGCTAGCTGAGAATAGTTGAGTGCCTGAGGACTCTCGGAACCAGGAGCACTCAGAGGAAGGTTTTCTGCTACGTCTGACATTTCTAAAAAATAAAATTACATTTTTTTATTATCTTAAAATGCATTAACTTATACCTGAAGGAAATATATTTATTTATTTTTTTCATTAGTATACCAGAAATAGCTCTAAGCTTACATACATTAAAAAACCTGCACAAGAAGTAAAATGCAACGATTTTTGACTTAGAATAATGATTAAACACAAACGTCAGAAGTAATACTTTTTCTTATTAAAAAACCAATCATCTTTACGCTTCGGGATAAGACATTGTCACTTCAATGAATCACCACAGAATTTTTCCAATTCCCAAATTCGTAGTATTTTACCATTTGCAAACTTCACATAAAAAAATGATAAGTTTTTTAAAATTATATATTTCTGAAATCAAAGCACGTGTTTTTAAAATTAATTATATCCTTAAAAAGTATTGTCAAAATTTTTAATGACTTTCAATTAACATCATATCGAAATCAATAAATTTATTGCTCTGAAATTTCATATGAATATGCATATATTAACGTCCGAATCAACCGTCCACCGTACGTGTTCATATATATTTAAATCGACATAAAACGAATCAAAATCTGGTATACGCATTAGTAAATTTTTTTCTCCAACGAACGATTATGTAGCGAGTATATACCGATTACGGAAACTCAATAGTATAAATTATCTGAGCAGATAGGTGAACAGTGTCCCAGACGTTTAAGACTTATATCATGTGCGTGTCTGAAGGCCGTAAGCACTGCGACGCCTACTTGTTGCCCATCGTCGGCTTTTGATTTAACATCACTACAAACGAATGAATTCGCCTTATTAACCATCCCTAATGCACATGCAATCCAGCGATGGCGCAACGTGTTTGTACAAGGTGATACTTGAAATCAGTTCAATTTGATGATAATTAATCAACTAGCTCGATCGTGATAGCGCATTTCAAATTCGATGTAAATGGCCAGTTAATTGCCCATTTCGATATGCCTAACGATTCCCGATCGTCTATTTATAGATAGAAACGATTCTCATTCTTATGAGTGACCGTCAAATAGATTCACGATTATCGATACGTCGAGTATAAATCCATCAAAGGTGATCGTAAAAAGGAGCGCAACATTGAAATAATAACCACGACAATAATGGCGACAAATGTACAACAATGTGCGATAACGCGGAATTGCTTTATCGTTGGTCGTAGAAATTCATTGCAATATGAAAACCACGGCGGGAATATATTGCCGGCTGGTAAGCGACCTCGAAAGAATGTTCGGCAATTAAAATTGCGATATTTATCTTCAATAAAAGTTCGTTATGGTCAGCGACGTCAAACGTCTCATCACATTTCCCACCGTCCGGATTTTTCAGTCCCGTCGACAATTTTATTCGCCCGTTTTTCATTCGCGGCCGTTTTTCGGATTTAATACCTCGACGTCGTTTCTTTGGTTGCCGCGATTTTATAATTACAAGGTTTATAGTACTGAGATGAAATTACTACGTCTGTTATATCAAAAAGGAAATCTATTTGCGATAACTGAGAATTAAAGTAATCGAACTTAATCGGCCTTAAATTACACTTCGTGTCTCGAAGCGTGATTGTGATTTCGCGGGAATTATGATGAAAAAATGACGAGCAATTTCATAAACTACGGGCAAAAATGGCAAGATAATTGTGTCGAATCGGAGAGTTCGCGTTCTCAGATGCGCTTTATGGAATCGGAAATGTCCCAGCCGGACGCGTGGGTTAAGCGACTGTTTGCTTGGCATTTGTTTTTCTTTCGTTCGTTTCGACTCTCGCTGGACCGCAGTGCCGTTGCTGCTTTATGGTCGATGATATGTGCTTTATTGCGCCGTCTTTTAATTATCAGCGCGCGCACACCTACAACGAAACGGGCATTCGGTTACTTATTGCCGGGAGGGCCGATTTAATGCTAGCACCTTTGAACGATTCAACAGCACCTTTTGATAGCGTGGGTCACTCGATTACCGAAGATGACCCCCTCCATTTCTATAACTTTATATCCATCGCTGAGGGACCATTACAATTATCGTCCTGGAAACAACAAGGTTCGCGATAACAACGCTAAATGCCTCGCGTATATTCGGCATTGTCGCCTAATAATAATTTATTCTCAACTCTCTTAAGGAGATGCGAGAAAAGGGAAAAGGGTAGTTTTACATATTTCTGGTTCGTTTTTCATTGGGATGACGATTTGTAAAACAAAAATTAAAAACGA
Source organism: Aradophagus sp. ZL-2020 (assembly GCA_022817685.1). Classification (NCBI taxonomy): domain Eukaryota; kingdom Metazoa; phylum Arthropoda; class Insecta; order Hymenoptera; family Scelionidae; genus Aradophagus; species Aradophagus sp. ZL-2020. The sequence goes on from JABFOV010003585.1 coordinate 7,395, forward strand.
TTTTTTTTTTTTTATATATACCAAAGCAAGCTTGGATAGTTTTATACGAATAACAATGAATTTAATTCAGTTAATGAATGTTCATAAATTGCTCGTTTGTTTTAATCAACAACTCTAAAGTCTTACAAATCTTACCATATTTAATTTAAAATACTTATTTTTCAAAAATCAACAATACAATGAAACACCATCATTCTTCTCCTTCGACTTTCCTCATTGTAGCGGTATAAATTTTCTACTTATAATTAAACTTCCTATTCCCCGTTCGTACAATTGTCTAAAAAATTGTCACTAAAAGCACCACTTCCCCGTGTCGTTAGAGAATAATCGCAGTTAAAAAATACTAACCCTGAACTCGCGCATTGGAAAACAATGAGTCACCGTTTTCCGAAGGCGTGTAAATAAAGGAACAGCACTCCGCGCGGAATGTGATCTCCGAATGCGAATAATTGACAATTACGAGTGGTGTTTTGGACCCGGCGCGGTAGCCATTCGAAGACGGAGAAATGCAGAAAGAGGAAAAGAGAGCGAAATTGAGTCTCATTAAATCAGAACTGGACGGCATTCCACAGACGTGTACACTCCCACGGGCGTTCGATGGGGTTCTACTTCGATCACCATGGGTAGGTTGTACCGAAGCTTACAACACGCTGCGAGACATGACGCGCCTCTATATGAATTTCGCGATTTCTCGTGCACCTCGTGCGAACCTTTATAATTTACTAGGAAATTCGTAAAACCACCTCGACAGCCGTTAGGTATGCGCTCGCCGATTTCGATAACTTGTAGCGCAGCCGGACTCGGACCCGACTCGTATTAATAAGCGTAAGTTAATCGCGCTCCGACGAAGAACGATAATTCTGCAAATGTTCGACTCCCTTTGGGCCCAATTAACGCGCCCAAGTGACAATGGAATCATCCATTAGGAATTCTCGTGATTATTCCTGCTTCAGAGAGGAAACGAAGAGAAACAAGTCCGACGCGGAGATTTTATCGGCCGATCTTGAAGCAATGCGAAACTAAATACTCTAAATCCTGATCGAGCACCGATCTCGCAAGTAAATTGTATGGTTTGGGTCTAAAGTAATGGCGATAACGATTTTGTGATTTCAATTACGATCTTTATCCGACCATGGTAATCAGTGTCGTAGGTAGGGTTGGACTGATGTCGTCAGTCTTAAAAATATAACTTCCGTTAAATAAAGGGTATCTTCTTGACGTTTTATAAGTATCATTAAGCTGACGGAATACGAATTTTTCTGCGATAGGCGGATCGTTCTCTTAACGTGAAATTTCTCGTTGTCTAAATATCGATAAAGTTTTCCACCATCGGTAGATGGATTCTGGTAGTTGCAATTGGATATTTTTCTTTAAATATTATATCTAGATTTTAGGTGCAAATAGTTCGGGTCGCCGTTTATTTCAAATGTTTTTACTGTAAGAACATACGCGTCAAAAAAAATTAGACGCAAAGTCCAGGCGCGACTGCTCTCCAAAGGCTATAGAGAGGTCGCATCGAAAACCGACGTTTGGTTCATTCTAAAGATGATCGATGAGAAGAGGGTCAGGCTCGATGGCCGACTCACGGAATACTCGTCTTTAAGGCCGTGGCATGTTCAGTCAAACCGATATAATTATTTTACATATGCGATACGCGCCGAAGCATGAGACCGTTCCAATCAGCTGGCTCGGGTTTCTCATTCGAATGACACAATTCGTTTCTTTGTTTTATTCGACGTGAAACTCGAAACCTCAATTTAATCGATTTGTCATTTCTAAGTTTCGAGATAAAACGAGGCAGGTCTGATTTGAAGGATTCATTATCGCCAGCGATGAAATTCGGCACGTTATCGGACGAAGACGGCTCGTATTTACCTTCGTCTTTGTCGTCCTCCAGTTCTTCCGACAGGTTGTCGTCCTCCTCGTCGTCCTCTTGCGAATGATGCGACGCACCGGCCTCGCTGCCTGAGTGTTCGCCAACGCTGCCACTGCCCGCAGTTTTGGACAAGTTCAAAACTGGACTTGGACCGTTGGAAGAGCCTGTAAGCAGAAATATATTTATTGTTTAACTATTGTAAAACTGACTAATTAGTTTATTCATCAAATTGTAAACTCATGGAAATTTTTTAAGAATTTAGTAGAAATAAGATTGAAATACGATGAATGTTAACTGATGACAATTTAAGCTTCATTTAGTTTTAATTCTATACATTAAATGTTTTGTTATAAAAAAAAAAAAAACAAATCAAAATTGAGAAGTTTCTTTTGAAACACAGTAATCTACAATACATTATTTTCAAATATATAACATCTTTTAATTTAATGTATGAGCAATGATTGAACTCCATTATTCTAAGAGCATCAGTTTTCTTCGTAATTGAATCATCAAAAATGAATTTAATTGCCGAAAATAAATCCGCCCACGTATCGTAGGGCGGGATAAATTTCGTAGGACATTTAAGTGCATTAACTAGATGAATCGTATCAACTGTCCGGACACAAGTGGCCGTTTCCATTTCATCAGAAAATTTGGCTTTTGAGAATCGCGGTGCACTTATCAGCACGCCCGGCGCTGTTCCTCTTGACAACTTGATGGATCTTATTCGCTCCCCGCGGTGGCCCCGTTCCCCTTCCGGATCTTCTCTCTTATTTCCAATCCACCTTTCCAACAATTTCCCTCGCGCATTTAATATCTCGACATTTTAATCCTGACGTGGATAGATCTTGTTTGGTAAACGCTCGTCGATCGCGGCAAACCGGAAAGCCGAGGGGTCCAAGCGCGCTTCCGAGGTCCAAGTTTTTCGTCGATGTCCCTTTCGTATCGTCTGCTTTCGTTCCTTCTTTATTCTAGTTATCTCTCCTTTTTCTTTGTTATTTTCTTTTTCGTAAAATCGTTTTGTTATTAAAATCCTCGGGCGAAACGATTCTGGGAAGATCGAAACAACGGTCATTGGGAATACATTTAAAAGTCGAACGTATCGAGAAAGCCCCAGGACCGCGAGATAAAGAGTTTGTTTCGCAGACAGATTAAAATATTAGTGCGAATTCGAAGGCAAGGCGTCGCCGCGTTTTTAACCGTTGCGAAACTCGATATCGGATCTTCGAAAGCCTCCTAAACATCAAGGACCTCCGGTTCGTATGTTGTGCAAAGCAAAGTAGAAGAAGAAAAAGCCCGGGATGAAATAAAAAGGACAACGGCCGCGCGGGACGGGGGATGAGTGCGGGTCCCGGGGAAGCGCCAGGGGCACTGAATGATGCGCGCGGGTCGTCTCCAATCGCACGCTCTCTCGCATTTTTCTACGTGGCTAAGCTTCAATCACGAAACGATTGATCGATCCATCCGCTGTGCCGATTAGGACTCTCTTCGTTTCGGCGGATCAGAGGAGTCGTGGTGTACTTTCTTCGGCTTTATGGAACACTTTTTAGTTTTCTTTTGTATCTTCGACTGACATTTATTGGAACGGATAAAACGTTCTGTGAATTGTGGCACGAAAAGAAGGACACCCTTTCCGTGCGCTCAACGATAAACATTGCTTTAATGATTGGGATAATTAAAAGAAAAAATTAGGTTATTAAATTTTAATTACAAGTTTCAGGTTGATTCAAATTTTCTTTTGGTAGAAAAACTCAAAAATAATTCTGAGATTTATTTTAGATTAATGAATAGCATCCAGAGAGACCTTATGCTGATCTCTTCGATAATAGTAAAACCTAATTCAAATTATTTAAATTATGCATTTTTTTTGTTTGTTTTTTTTTTTTTTTTTAATATAATTTGACGTCTTAAAAAGCTTATGCAAATATTGGTAAAAAATTTATTCGTAATTTGGTCAAATAATTGTAATTACTCCTGCATTTTTTTAACGTATAAAATACACAATTATAAACAAAATTTTTGTGCAGTAGTGATAAATTAGTGTACATGTTTCATTTCATATTTCTTATAATAATTATTATTATTCCAAGTATAATGCAATAGTTCTTTCATGAAATATTCTATGATACCTAATATTCATAAATTTTAGTGTACTTCATTTGAGAGATAAACTTTAAATTGATTATTTATTTATATTCAACTATTAATATACTTTATTTAACGTAATCTAAACATGTTATGTGACACAACCATTAAACAAGAAATAAATAAACTTTATACACCGTTACATCAGTGAACTAATTTTAATGACAGTTACAGTATTATTAATGCAAACAAATGACGTAATATTGATGAAAACATATTAATCTTACTTTACGTGATAAAATAATTAAATCAATCTAATCACTTTATTATCCCTCAATTTTTTTCCTAAAAACATCAGTTATGAAGAATCTTTTCTATTTTATCATCAATGCACTAAGAAAGGAATGGCGCCAACTTTTTCATCACGTTGTATTTAAGATTCCTCTCTAAACATACAAATTATCATACTTTGAAGCGTTAAATATACATAACGGCAAAGGGGAACAACGCTTTTTTTGCAATCGATAGAAAGTTAAGCGCTCGCATAAATAGTCAATCTAAACGTAATTGTTTCACGGCGGACTTCCTTCTTCGTATGCAAATCCTCAATCACAATTGAAACGTATTTACCCTATCATCAACCTATCATTCCCAGCGGGGTCTATTTGTCATTCGCCGTGGCAAATTTATTCTCTTTTCGTTGCGAATTGTTTGACCGTTGTTTGCTTACCGGCAAAAATGCCGTCCTCACGGTTCAAGACCAATGTGTCATGTCGAAAAGTGGCCGCGCAACGTGTAATTACAATGGAATAGAGTATCGGACAATTTGAAGTACGTCCGTGACTATGGATTAGCATACGAAAGACGAGGCTTGTGATTAATTGAATGACAATTTTTCGTACTCACCATTGTGCGAGCTGAGGTCGCGTGGTTTGTGGTCCAGCGCCAGCACTCGGTCGGCTTCGCTCCTATCGTCCTTCAGCCTGCAACATAAAAGAGCGGATTGAAAAAAGAGCGTCCCGCCATTACTTGAGAAACTTACATGTGTATAAATTGACCGAACGAAGGTGGTCTCGCTCGAAAGGGTATTAATTAAAGAATTATTCTAGCGGCTTTGCCGACGAGACGCGTAGGAAGATAAGTAATGGTTTCCACGACGATTCTTTCGCCCGTGTCCCCGGTATCATCTTCGATCATCTTCCCTCTTATTGGTTCGATTGAAATATCAATTATAATAGAGACACGAGACGGAGGCGCTGATTTATGGAACTCATTCGCGCGGGCCCCGTAACAAGCCGCTCTTATCCGATCGCGTAATTAAGCGCTACGCACTCGAAACGCGCTTTTCGATTTCCGCGAATCGAGATAACGTTTGTCCGATGCACCGCTTGATATCGCTACAATATTTCATTCCATAAAATTCGCGCACGAATCGTCGAGATTTTCGCTTTGAAGCTGTTCAATTTCTTGTTGAAATATGAGAAAAGTATTCTCACACTTGCACTCAGAGGAATAAAGTTTTTAAAAGTTACCTTATAGATAATCTTTTTTTCCCTTTCTCAAGTTTCCAAGTCTTCAAAAATCAATGATATTAGAGTTATATAATCTTATTATCTGTAAATCGTCTTATATTTCCACCAAATTAACAAAATCGTAGGTCAACCCACTTGAATCGATTACGTCTTAGTTAACTAACAAACAACGCTTTACCTCTCACGACAAATAACGGCGGTCTCTCAATCATCGCGTTAATTAAAGCGTTCGACAGGCTCCTTTTCCCATTCCCAGAATGCCACGGTTTTTAACCTTCCCAGCGGCGGTCCGACTTAGTATACGGCGGTAATAACGAGCAACCGGCAATAATCAGCAACAAATCCGGAGTTATTAAATTTGTAATTAGTGGAATATTAAAGCGCGCGCCGAGCAGTTCGCGGGGATTATTAGGCGAGCGGTGGCGCGTGTATTCATAGTTACAAATACAATTTTGATTCGCACACAAGTGCCGAAGGGATGAGCTGGATGCATCCGCGATACAGTGTTAATAAGTCGGCGCGTTCATTATCCACGTCTCTCTCGTCAAGACGCGGATGCGTGCGAGTAATTAGTAACCTCCAACATCCGAAGATTTATCGCGTTGAGAATAGAAGTGGAAGGGGAAAAACTGCGTTAGAAGGAGCGTGATAAAAGAATTAGAAAAAAAGAAAAAAAGAAAAAAGTCGGAAGAATATTCGCCGAGTTTTTTCACCTTCGCAGTCCGCCGATGACTTAACGTTCGCGCCGGGTCATCTTACCGATGGGGCCATTTTTCGCACGGGATTCCGAGATGGCGAAGTTGCCGAAGAAGGTTTCCATTCTCTTTAATGCGATCGTAACTTATCCCTCGCGTAGATACAATATTTCTCCCGGGCTCTTTGAAAGCATTTTCTCATTAAAAAATTAAAGGGCGAGTCGGAGGGTAACGGCGAGAGATGTGCCGCGGCTGAAAGTGCTCTGCGGCTCCCAGATGCGCCCAATATTATGTTTAATGATATTAACTTTCTACTTAATGGTCCGCGGTTCGATTCGAGGTGCGAAGTGCGGCGCACTCACTCGCCTTAGCTCGCCCGGGCGTAATCGTGAGCGCGAAAAAAAGGCACTCCCCTCGGTACAATTTGTCAGATTAGCGCTCGGCGAAACACGAGAATGCCCGGCCGATCGCCGTGACGTACTTTTTCACGGGCGACGGGGAGAGGGACAACGAGTCGCGAACAACGAAACGACAGGAAATCAAAGGCATCGCTGGCATAACCCATATCGATAATGACGACAACGATTATTGTAATTCCGAGAGAACAAAGGCCGAATCTCCGGAGGTATGCCGTCGTTTGTAAACGACAGCTTTTGGTTGGCGCCGTCCCCCCTCCCCCCGGGATCCTCTCTCATGCCACGAATCGTTTGTTATGAAACAATATGCAGCATACATTCGTGGATGCAAAAAGAAAGCCATGCGGATTCTAGCCATTCAATTTCACATTTAATATTAACCGTATTTTATTCGAGAATGTTGGGAATTTTTTTTTACATAGCGTTTGCTTCCATTTGAGTTGCTATAACCTACTTCCATCAGAGTAGGTCCATCCTATAATCAAAGACTCTTATTAAGACATTATTCTTATGTAGAAAGGATTTACTCTTAACAGAGATAGATTTTTTACTATTTTATAACTTGATGTAAGATGCGCTTAAAGTTAATGCATTTAAATATATTTCATGTATTAAACAAAGGAAGATATATCAACAAGGTTACAAAATAAATATAGAGCAACATCACGGATTCTCTTGATCCGTGCAGAAAACTCAGCCGGTCCTTTCCACCTCTTTCCGCATGGAAACCTACAAAGGGTTGCTGGTGTTGCACGATTAATTAGTCCATGTTTTGCGAAGCTCCGCGAAAGAGTCCTTCCTTCGACGATCCGGTTACTTAAGAAAAAGGAGAACGTGCGTCGGATCTTTTAATCCCGGCGTTGCCCGGCGCTCTGTCGTTAAGCGAAGCAAAAGAAGGAGCAGTCGTTAAGGACCGACACTGAAACTTGACTAGCATCGTTCCTTCCGGAGCGGTGCTTCATTATCATCAAGATCGGAAGAAGCACGAACGAAATACACGAACGAAGTTCCATTCGATCAATTTAAGCGGAAACGGCATCGGCGCCTTTGCGGTGCCCATCTTGGCAAATATTATTGAACCGAAATCGCGGTGCTGAAAACATTTATCAAACCAGGCTGAAGATTCAATTAGAAGATGCCGGGGATTCCATAGACGTCAATAAGGCAAGCGAAATAAGACGTTCGGACTCGCGAATCAATCGACCGGACCCTTTCAGCAACCCTCGATGATGCCGAGCGAGGTGGAAACAAGCCCGCGAAACGAGCGGCGAGCCGAGTTTCGCCCCGACGGTGTTAATAATGAACGATGCTGCCAGGAGATTCCGTCACTCGGTCTGCTTCCGTGACTAATCGACCATCCTCGCGATTGTACGCGAGTTACCGTTACGTTGGTATCAATTCGCGGAGCCCTTCACCGTCAGCCTGGAGCGCGAGGTCGTGCAACTAGTCATGATAAATGATGCGAGTCGACAATACGGATTAACTTCAAATTGCTCCTGCCGGCGAACGTTCCTTCGAATGATATGTTTCATATCTCAAACTCGGCCGGTAAAGGACCGGCCCGCTTTTCTCAACGTCTTTGAATTTGTTGGGTGTGTTCGTGGGTGAAAATGGGGTTCCAAAGGTTAGGGATTCGTCGGCCGAACGGTCCGTTATCTCGCTAACTAATCAGCATTGTCTTCTCGTTTTGCCTAGCCATGTCGGGGGGGGGGGGGGAAACTGGGTGGGGGTTTTTTCCGGGGTGGGCCGGCCCCCGGGAAACAATTTTGGTCCATCAAACATTTTTGGGGGATCCCCCGCGGCCTAATAAACCGCCTGCCCTCCCGGGCCTAAAACCCCGGCCCTTATACACCTCTGACCCTTCCGCCCGAATGCCGGTGGTAAGACTCGGGGGGCTCCGGTCACATAACAAAAAAAAGACGCATCCACGCGCGTGGTCGGCCTCGGCGACGTAGCAACATATAGAGAGCGGTGCAGATACGA
>JABFOV010003586.1:0-15975 GCA_022817685.1 Aradophagus sp. ZL-2020
CTAATACATACATTGGTGAGTTTTTAACTTAACTACAATTTTTAAAGTAAGCAAATGTATATTATTTATGTGAAAATATTTTTTAAGTATTGCATTTGACTTTAAAATTACAGTAATATCAGATTAAATGAGAATGCACTCAACAATTTGCACCGTAACATATATTTTTTATAATGCTTATTTACAAATCAAACAATTTTGAATAACATATTAGTTTTTCAAACAATCGTTGAGTCTTTTTCTTATAAAATACAAGAATTTTCAGTCGAATTGTTAGTCTTTTTCATAAGTGTAGTGTATTTTCGAGCTCAATTTCAAGTGAGTTATTTTTGTTATTAGTCCCGTACCTATATTTTTTATTTATACCTCAATTGTATGACACTTGGAGAAGATAATATCTAAATTTCAATAAAATCTAGAGTTACTATGTGTAATGGATTGTCTACCTTAATACCAAAACTGATCCCAATATAGTTACATTTATTTTATAAATATATACTTCAAACAGCATATTTGTGTTTAATATTTTCTCATAAATCAAGACAAAACAAGTCCAGAAAGAAATGACTTTAAATGTTTTGAGAAATTTAAAAGCTAACATTAATACCTGCGTAATATTATCCTTTTAAATTTCACTGCTCAAGTTTATTGATAAAATGATTGAACAAAATCTCGATCTCTAAACGAATAAAGAACAATTGAAATAAGGAATGAAAAGTTAATAAACCCCAAGCTGCAAAATGAGCGACTTAGTTTATTCGCTGCCAGATAAGCACTCGGCTTCACACAAGTTTGCCTTTTCTTCGTTAAATGGTTTTTGATCATAATTCGAGTAAGCGACTCGACTGTAACCAAATTTCCTCGATTTTCTTTGACACTGCGATCGAACGATGAAATAAACAGCGCCTCCAACAAGAACCAGTAAATTAATGAAGAGAAGAGCCGTGAAGACGAGGTGCCATTCGGTGAACAGTACTTGCCAAGCCAGGGACTGTAAAATGCAACGGGAATTCATGAACGTGGCATCGGCCTGGCAGGATGTGCACTCTGTTTCTGACGGCCCGGAACATGCTTCGCAAGTGTAGTGGCACGCCGAACACACGGACCTCACATTGTCCTTCACGCCGTAGAACTTGGCTGGACACGAGCTCACGCATACGCCCTCGAAAAGGAATAAATTGATTTCGCATTCTGAAACAAAATAATACGGCCATCATCGTTTTCGTTTGCTCCGATCATGTACAATTTTGGCAACGTATCACTGCAAAACGAGTGAATCGCTTTCAGACACTTTTGCTGTCTGGAACACCGAATGTGTCTCAAAATTTAAGAAAATTTAAACACTTGGTGTCCCAGGCATCAAGAGTCGTATCATAATTTGTGATCATTTAAGCAGACACGTCCCACAGAGTAATCATACTTTTTTTTTTTTAATTATGGTTTCACGTAGAATACATTGATGTATTGTTTATTCATTCATATTGTATGTTTAGTGTTGTAATAATACTTTATAATTATTTTATCAAACATTTTAATAACTACGATAAAATAAAATTGGATACCGATTGAGACATGATCATAAGTAGGGATATTTGCTTTATTACAAATTTGATATTTGCATTTTATTCAAAGTACGCTATTCATTATCTACAATTTATCATTCGTAATATTTTATTTTAAATTTCATGTCAATATTTTATTAACTTTTTTATAGTCACATTTCATTTGAAATTTAATGATAATCTTTTTCTTACGTCTTTATAGTGAGTGAAAGGTAGGTTATTTGAAGTCTTTTAATGTTCGTTTGATCAACGTCAATCGCATTTTTATTTTTCGAAAAATAATAATTGTTAGATTTTTATAGTACGTGGAAAGTTTTTATCTTTTTTTTTTTACTTTTTTTTTCATTTATCAAAGTTGATTTTCATACATTGCAGAAATATATGCACTGGAAGTTTGCAATGACATTTCAAAAAGAATTTGAAACTAGGTTTTTTTAGCAATTCTGGTTGATTTATGAAAACGAATTTAAATTATTTTCAAAAAGATAATAAAGTTACAAACTTCCTGTACGTTATATACTAACGTTACAAAGAAATAATACGAGTCTACATAAATGTGTATAATAAAGTGTAACAAAATAGTAAATTTATTTATTACAAACATAAATGATATTAAAATAAAATAAATTAATCGAAATTATATAATTAATGATGATCGTTTCACTCGAGTAAAATAATTCTCCGAGTAATAAATTAATGTTGCTTTCACAACTGTGAAATATTTATATTCTGGAAATAAGAATGAATAAAATTACCTATTTAAAGTACAATATAAAACAGCATGCGATTATGGTGCTACTTTTATTACATAATAAATAATAAATTATGTAAGTAAATTGTAACATGCAAATGTGAAAAAAAGCAAATTTTTATGGTCGTAAACATCTGTCCTGTAATTTATCTTTTCCATATCTTAAATATGCATTACGAAAAAAAGATTCTAAAGCTTTTCATAAACGGAGTATAATAAACTTAGACACCGCGCGTTCACGTCAAAATCTATGCCAATTAGTCTGGTAAACTACATTACATTTCTGACAGTTGTTTCCAGATTTTCATGCTCTACTTGCAAAATGTGCTTTGTATGTATTTTGCAACGAAAAAACTTTATAACGCGAATTTGTTAACTAAAATTGCAGTCACTTTGTTTCGCATGAAAATTTGTATAACTTTTTATTCCGACACTAAAATAGTTTTTCATCATTTTCACAGATTGTTGTAAAGCAAAACATTAAAATGGTATTATTTTTCTTTAACATAAACATTTTAGACTATTTTTATCTCAATTAAGTAATTGTTTGATACTACTTGGATATATTTTGAAAACTTTTTTTTTCAAACAAATTATTATTTATAATCTTTATCATATTTATTAAACTAATGTTTAACATTTTTCCAGCTTGAGAACATTTGAATTATAATTCAAAGATAACGCTTGTCAAAGTTAAGAAAAATTATTTATAATTTTATTTATTAAAAAGTATAATAAAAAACACTAATATGCAAATAATAATTGAAATTTTTAATACGTGCTATAAAACTGTATACTGTTTATTGAATTTTTCATAGAATATAATCCATATTTACGTAATGTAAAATTCATTAAATATTTTTGAGCGAGCGTAATTTCAATAAACGTGAAAAAGTGTTGACAAGCGTGTAAATGCGAGCACAATGCTATTAAACTTTTTTCGTTCTTGATTGATCAATTAAAAAAAATTTCGCGTATCACCGTGGAAGTAACATCATGCCAGCATTCATTCTTCGTGATTAAAATGTCAAGTTTTCATAATTCACTTGTGTGCTATTCATTTATCCAATTAAATGTAATTTTATATTAAAAATAACTTAATTCTCTCAAATTGACAGAATTTTCAACAAATTTATCAACCGAAATTATTGTTTAATTATAAATAAATGGAAATTACAAACTGACATTGTGCAAGTATATTAAATGTTTTTGAAAATAGTATCGCTTGGTGTTATGTGGAATAAATGGCCTTCTCCACTCATTTAAAACGTTCTATTCTTCGCAAATTGAAGAATTAATCTATTTCAATGAGAATTTTTCTAAAGAGATTTGCAATTTATTGGAAAATAACAACGTGTTCATTTTATTTAATCCTTTAACGAAGCAACTCTTTTTTTTCTCTCTCTCTCTCTCTCTCTCTCTCTCTCTCTCTCCCCCTCCCTCCCTTTTCCTTTCAATGTCATTCTGAATGACGTGCAATAAATTTAAACCTCAAAACTAGGTGAATTGTTGTTAAATTAACAATATTGCATAAACATTCGATCAATACTGTTTTAAAAAAAATTCTGACACTTCATTGAACGTGACGCCAACGCTGTTTCAAACTAAAAATTTTCACTAGCGTACAGATTTATCGGACCATTTTTAATCGAATCTTTTTACTCTTACAATCGAATAGATTTGTAATATCTTTCGTGAGCCAAGTGGAATTTTAAACAAAGATGGTGCATATTGATTGGTTTTTTTTTTTGTTACAACATGCCAGTCTCCCTTGCTTTTAGCGATTGACAAAGTGTGATTCACGCGTCGCTAAATGTATCACAATTTTCGCAACTGCACAGATACATTACTATCATTGTGAAAAAATAATTGCACCGACTTGTGAATCGGCGTGACTATCGGAATTATAATTCAAGAGGACAAGGGAATATTGCAAAACTTTCAAACAAAATTACTAGGACGTAAAATGTGTTAAATTGTTACACGTGTAAAAGATTCATGCGATTTTCAAGCAATGCCATTGAGAGAACGAAATCATAAAAAAATTGCAAACAGCATTTTTGCTAGCGTTTAGGTTTTTCTCTAACGAATCGATAATATATTCATTATAAAGTATATTATATAACGAATATATAACATACTTTATGAAGTATATTACACTCTGGTCAATTTATTCAAATATTGATTTCCAAAGTTTTTGCAAAATTGATTTTGTAAAATAAAATTTTTTTATTTTGTCCTGCAAATTAATTACTTAGCTTTACAGTGTCATTTATATCAAATTTCGTTTTCTCAGTTTTACATTTTTTTTCTTTCTTGAAAAAAAACAATACATCTTATCCTAACATGCGACATTTGAATGAAATGAAGTAACCAAATACCTGGTGCTGACGTGAAAGAAAAAAGCATGAGCACCTACGAAAATCAAGTAGCCATTGTACGTACTAAAACAAAAAGCCGTGCACTGTGGATACGCAAGCAAGCGGCGTTGTGAATGTAGTTTATTTTAATAAAAGGAACTGAAATTATATTAGAATCAGCAGAGAACCAAACTCACCATGTTGGTGAACCGGTCTATTTGATTGGCAATGCATAGCCGTGGACGCGCCGGTGACTCGACGTAGAATAATTTTCCAAAAACCATCCTCAGTGATTGGTATTCTTGATTATTGCATTGCTGACCTACTACTGGAGCAACAAAGAAAAAACTTCCCACGAACATAAAAAAATTAATAACAAAAGAACGTGCATTTTTTTTTTTAACCATTGTTGTAAACAATTCATATTTGCAATCTATCTTAAAAGCGATCTTAAACTATTTCCACTTGTAAAATTCACTTTGAAATTATCGAAGTGACAGGTCAAATTTAATTTTTCCATACATTTTTAATGGATAATGTACATTTGTTTGCATTTACCTCGAATAATCGCGGAAATTTATTTGATGTTATCAAAAACTATTGAAAATCTATGGAAATTTTACATTTAGAATTATTTTTTGATATATTTACTTGTAATTATTTATATTTTTTTTTTCTTTTCTCTGCCTGTATGCAGGAAAACCTGTTAGAATGAAAAGTAAAAGGGAACGTTAGTATTTACATTTCAGTAAGATCAAGTCGATGATTTTGAAAACGCAGCTTAAAATTTGATTGAATGTGATGATTATAGATGAGACAAAAAGAGGTGTATTATTATATTCTTATTTTCATTTTTTTAACGTCCGTTTTTATTACATTCATTGTCAACATTATTTGGTTTTAAATAAGAGAAATATATTACCTTAGTTTTTATAAAATAATAAATTACCAAATCTATTAATTTTTATAATTTCTATTAAAAAAAAGGATATGGAATATTTAAGTTATTAAAACATGTACTTTTTATGACAATGTGGACATTTTAAGACAATTTTTATTTAATTCAAGATCTACAATTTTGAAAAAACAGTTTGAAGTCAAATTTATAATATAATCTTCAAAAGTACCTGAATGTTTTACTTTTAAAACATGAACGCAATTGTGTTGTTTTTACACAAAACAAGTTTGATCCCTCAAAAACAAAGTGTTGAATGCCCTTTGTATAACTGTTAAATACAATTTTCATCCTGTGAAATAACGATATGAAGTTTTGTATGTGATATAAAATATTTACAATTGTATTGACAAATTGTTAATGCTACGAATCAATAAACAAATAGCCCACTTTGGCAATACAATAACGAGGAAGTTTGAATTTTTTGATCATTCTAATGTACGTATGACGCACTACGAACAATGAGAGACTTACGAAACGAGTATACACAATTTAAAAACGAAAAACAAAATAATCACAAAGTTAAAATGATAGATGAAAGCACAAACCGTCTAATCCCATCACCGTAAGATAAGGAACAAAATGAATGTACATTAAAGTTGATGTAAAATTGAAAACAGTTGTCTATAACACAAATACGTTCTCAACAATGTTTATGGAAAAACTTGCTGCACAATGAAATTAAACCATACGATAATTGTAAAATAGGAAATACTACTGAAATAAGTTTCACATACTCGAATAAGAAAGAAACAATTTTTCTTTGATTTCTATCTGCAACATGTTTCTTACTCAACATTTTTTCACAATGATGGTAAATGTACAACAAGAAATGCGTGTTTTCATTTTCAGGATATTTTCCTCTTTTAATTTTTCTTTCATGATATACAAATTGCATAATTGCATATTATGGCGTTACATAGATTTAATCACTTATGGTATACAACATAAGTATTTGTATACACGTATGTATATGCTGCAATCGTGAGTGCGCTGTGCCCGAGTACGTATCTTTGAAACGAACAAATCACAATTTTTATTGAGCATGTTGTTCATTTGCATCCAAATTGAACGTACAATTGAATTTATACAATAAATTAATTTGAAATTCAGTAAATTGTTTGTCAGTAAACCGCGAGATTTGTTAATTAATTGACGGCCATTAACAGACATTCGTCTTCTTTGTTCAATCATGACGATGCTTCTGCGAACCTTTGTTCAATTGATCACAAGAATACTTAATTTGTAAAAATTGTCAATTAATGCTTGAAAAAATATTGATTGATTTACAAATTTATATTATGATATAAAGCGGAATCAAAAAAGGTATCTGAGTAAATATGAAGAATATACAAATCAAGAACTTTGTCGGAACTTTTATACATTAGATATATAATTAAAAAAGTATAAATAATATTCAAGTAATGAATTCGTTTTTTGTTACGTTTAAAATTTTAATTCGGATAGCACAAGCATCGTTCCGTAGTTTGTAAATGTTACATGCAAGCAGGGTAAAACCGCAGTTTCTGGCCAGAACTGAAGTTAGCTGCAAAAAAATGGTGCAAATTTTGAATTATGAAAGGCGGGAAATTTAAATACACATAATGGGGTGCGTGGAAATATGGGTGCATTAAAAAAAAACTAAACTAAACAACTTTGGGGTGGGTGGATAATGGGGTGCGTGTAAATATGGGTGCATTAAAAAAAAACTAAACTAAACAACTTTGGGGAACGTGGATAATGGGGTGCGTGGAAATTGATCATTTTTGTTAAGTTGGCAATACTGAGACGCTTTTTTGTTGACGTCTCGCAACCAACTTCAGTTCTGGCCAGAAACTGCGGTTTAGCCGCAAGCAGTTTTTGAATGTGATTTGCTCCGGCAGAATAGTTATATTGTGATTAATTAGTTACTAAAGAATATCGCCAAATACTGTAGCACAGCGCGACTACTGATTACTTGCCATGCTCCCCAAAAGTTTATATAACTTAAGATATGTCACTCTCTCTTGCCACATTAACACTTCTGTTCTAGCCAACCTTCCTGAGCAGAGATACATTTTATATTACATACAAACATTTACAATAAATACATAGACGCGATGGACTTGTGCCAATGTCTTGCGCGGTGTCTTCCTTGACTTATCACTTTCAACTATTTCAATAATTTTGCAACTGTTTTTACGACTTTAAGAGCACTGTAGTCACCTTTGTTTAGCGTGTTTTTGATTAAAAAGTAAATGTATACAGCAGAACCTCTTAACTTGAAGTGGCCTTTGAAGGAATTTCTGAAGCTAAATATTCTTACGTTACTTGCTTTCAGGGCTTAATTGTAAAATTTCAAACCTGATGAAATTACGACGTGGATTTGAAATTCGTGCGTTACTAAACGTTATCCATTATGATCACGACTTTCGTGATGAACATGACATTCGCAAATATTGCCTTTTGTATATATAAACTCGGAATAATTGTATTATTCGAGCAGCGAATTAAATAATTTAATTATTTAGTAATCAATCAACTTTATACACGTTGTATAAAATAGTAAACAAAATTATTTGCAAATGTATTATATACAGAAATGTATAACTAGTGAGCAAATTTATCTCTAAGTAAAAATTCGTTAAAAAACGTGTAACTAATTTTTCTTGTTATTACACTACTTATTATGCTACTAAATGCTCGCAGTTGACAGTTGTTATTAGACGTTATGTTTGCTGTTTAATAATGTAACAAGAAACATGAGAAGACAAAATTTGATATTACTTCATACACAGCTCTGTATTGTTTAAATATATCCTTTAATACTAAATTATCAAAATATAAATGCGTTGGAATAACCTTTTGAATCCCTTCAATTGTTTATACAATCGTATGATTTTATAAACGTTATTTCTTTGCGTTACTTTGGATTGATTTAATAATTTTTAATTCTGTAATGCAAATTTAACATACTGGTAACATATATACACAATCAGTTTAATGATACTAAAAAGTAAAAACACTTAAATAAGTTACCAGATAAATAGTTCTCTGTTTTACAACGATTATCATTAATATATCATAGATTTACAGACCATTTAATGTGTCAAATAATTTTCAAATTGATATGTATTTACAGTTAATTCATGATTTTCTCACAATTAATAGCATGGTGCCACAAAAAAGTGACACGTATTGGAAACGTTGTAGTGTTGAATACACATATTTCCCGATTATATTGTATAAATATTAGTCAGTGAAATGTGATGATAACATTTTAATATACTGATTCAATGATAAGCAAAATGATTTTAAGAGTGCCGCTTGTTTTTAATACATAAGCTGTAATGATAAGGCTGAAATGAGTAAGTTGCCTATGTTTGAATCAGTCTGTTTCTAATAATTTTTCACTCAATGTTAAAGCAGCTTGGTATGTTGCATTAAATTCTTCAGGCCTAGATATAGGTTTTGCTGAACGATTTACAATTTATTTTTAATGTAAAAATTTTTATATATTATATATTTTAAAGTTTTTAAAACAAAATGCACTGCCAAAAATAAATCCCTTCAAAACATTTTAAAATAATTGTAGCAGTTTTAAATTACTATTTAAATAAGTTATTATATTATAAAAAGTAGTTTGAAGCTAGATTTTAAATAGTTTTTAAGAGAATTACTTTTGCAACGTGAATGTAAATACATTCATGAAGAGAAAATATTTGTCAGCGAGACGGTTTCCATAACAAAATTATTGGATTTAAACAGTATAGCATGTTTTTCGATGCTAAACTTCGATGCTACTCTTCACGGAAACTGTCTCATTATAATGAAGAAAATTTCTTTAAACATTTTACGGAAACATTTTCATACACAAAATCAACAAGTTTTCTCTCACAAAAAAGTCTAATACATAATTCAATACTACAGATATAGTATTGGAATCATAATAATTGTTTCAATAGAAATTATTTTATTTTATTTAATATAAAGTCTGACTGTTAAATAAACATTGAAAAAGGCAGAATTTACAGTACAATCCATAATAATTTTTTTCGGCAACTAACTAAAAAACTAATATTCTTTTTTTACTAATTGATTGACCAATCGAATTCAGGTGTAGAATATTAACGTGCCGCTAAGTAATCACTTGGCAGTCATTTGTAACATATACGTGGCACGATAGTAATTAGCAAATGATAAAAGTCAAACTTGACGTGACAGGTCAAAAAGGAGACCGCGAAAGCCGACGTACGTGCAGTGATATTGTACACTTGGAAGATAAGTTAAGCATTGAAGTTTAATGAAGGCTACTCGTCTATTTCGGTAATTTCCTTTAAAACTCGACGTCGTACTTTATGAAATAATAATCCAACTCATTAAAGTCGTTTATCAATACTCTTTAATTGACAATGAAGATGTATTAGAATTTCGCTATGAAGTGTACTTTCTTTATTTCACGACGGAGTTCGAACCCCCCGCCTGGCTTCACTCAAAGAAACAAGGTCTTTTCTCAGCGCCTTCGTTTCTCAACTTGCTGAGTGTGGCCCTAATCTTGCATTTATATTACACGACACACAAACTCGGGAGCACAGTGAATCCTCATTCCGCGTTCCATTTGCTGCGCAGTTCCAATACAAACGGCATGCCGAAACGATGTCAAACAATATTATCCTCCTTCAACCCAAATAAATGGTCCGCGTAACACTGAACTTGGCCACTTATCGTCTTCGTGACTAATTTTATATAATTATTAATTTGACAACTGATCGTTACATTAAAAATTCATGTTATATTATATGATTAAAATAAACGCCATATTTTAAACCAAATTTGCGATGACCTTTTTGAATTTAACAAAACCAAATGCATTCACTGTTACAATACGGAGGAAATTTCATAGTAAATTTTTTTACTTAATAGGCAAAACGGTTTTTAAATAGTTTACACTACCGATTAAGTAGAAACTTATATTATTTGATTCACTCACTAAATAAAATTTTTTCATTGTTTTGTTGGACAGTGATAATTTTTTTCATTACTACAGCAAATTTTTTTTTCACTTTCTTCATCAAAAAAAAAAAAAAAAAATTGCCGTTCTTACAGGAATGAATATTTTTCGCTGAGACAACGAAACATTCGTTAGCGCAACAAATCATTTATTTTATGCGTCGGAAACTCCAATTGTATTGATATTAGAACCGTTCGGCCTGGAACTTGCAGTGATACTGACCCATATTCGAAACGCCCAGTGCATGTATGCTTGTATGCACGTATACACACATGCATGCCCGGTACGTGTCACGCAGACATACATGTATATATATTTACAAGTGGCGTCGTTATAAAGCTATCCATTGTAAAAAATTGTAAAAACCACTGACGTTGTTATTGAGTAAAAATAAACGATTCGAAGGGGTCGCGATAGTCGCGCAATTGTCTTACTTTTTGTTAACCACGGCGACATCGTATCTGCGACGCAAATGTGAATTTCCAGGAACAATGTAAAAATACCAAGCTCGCATATTGCACGGTGAGATATATATATATATATATCACTTTTTTCTTCCATTTTTTTTCACGTCTGTATAGCGAATAACTAATTTGCTTTCACAGCAGCTTCAATGAGACGTTCTCGATGTTCCGACATGGTCGTTTTGAGTCTCGTCGCGAGCTCCTTTACGTTTTGAATATAAAGATTCATCTTAAAGAACCACAAGACATTGATATTTTTTATATTTCTTTGTTTTCTTTTTCTTGTTCTTTTTGCCCTTCTGTCTCTCAATCGTTTTACTAAACACTGTACATTGACGTCTCTCGCTCGTACTTTTTTTTCTTTTGCGTTTGGAGGAACGTTGTTGCGTTTTGGGATCTGACGAGCAGCCGAGCGGCGTATGATCAATAAAATTTCACATGCATAACGTTTTATACATTAATTCCGGATACATTTCGCGTGCCGGTGTTCACGTTGATTTCATGCCGCGCGTACAAAGCCGATGCCGATGGGCCGCTAGCAACTGTTAGCCCCCAACGCACGCAACGCATTTTTCTCCCAATCATACGCTTGTTCTAAAGTAACACATTGACAGTGATATATATTTAAATTTAACCAATGTACACTATTTACACCAAATCAGGTCATACGTTTCAATTAAAAAATAAATACAATTACGCTTTTTGTTCTCTCATGGATCACACTTAGGCATCGTTCGTTTGGGAAGTCAATTGTTTCGTTTATTGCCTCAATCATGTATTGGAATGAGCTGTGATTGCATGTTGTAATCAAATAACGCGAAACTGGCCATATTCGGTGACATTTGATTTTCGTGGAGAAGAAAGTAAAGAAAGATGTGAATACAAGTTCAATTTATTGCTGCAATAACGCTGTTTAGTTATTCCTAAC
Source organism: Aradophagus sp. ZL-2020 (assembly GCA_022817685.1). Lineage (NCBI taxonomy): Eukaryota > Metazoa > Arthropoda > Insecta > Hymenoptera > Scelionidae > Aradophagus > Aradophagus sp. ZL-2020. The sequence continues at coordinate 12,011 of JABFOV010003586.1, forward strand.
TACTTGTTTTAGCTCGATTATGTCGGTGTCTGTTGTGCCAAGTAGAAAATGTTATGGCATGTATCAAAAATAGGACAAAAATATTGTTTAATTTGCCAAGTTTTTAACAAGAATGGTTGTTATCCATATAATATATATGGGCGCTCAAAAAAGAATTTTTTTTTCAACATTCATAACACTTAAGCGAATTTGATAAACTTTTTTTAATTCAATAGATTAATAAATAATGTATGTTTGTAAAATTGTTCTGTAAATATAGCTCAAAAATATTGTAAATCAATTGAACTTTCAATACGTTTAATTTAATGAACTGTAATTTAATTGACAATTAATTGGACTCAACAGTTTTTCAGACGAGCGTAGAATAAAATTGTTGGGAAAAAGACATACAAAGCGTTATTAAAAAATTGCTGCCTGTTTTGCAGAAAATCACGATACTTTTTCGCAGTGACAAATCCATCGATCGGCACGTTTCCTAACATTTGTTCTTTCGTTGCCAAAAATGTAAGCATATTTTATAAAGCGTCAAACTTGGCAAATGCGCTCGGCAATAAAATAGTTCAAATGTAATAGCTCTCAAAAATGTCGATATTAAAAAAGTGCGACGCTTTCAATGTTATGTGCTCCCTGTCGCGAAAGCTCGTAATTCCACGGCATTTTTCTTGAAACTGCGCGTTCCGAAGTACGGAAACTGACGGGCATTTTTCCTAATATGTAAAATGAAATGAAACTCAATACAATACATGACGTCGAGCTGCAATAACGACGCGCGACAAAATAACTAAATTTACAATACAACTATACAACACGCACGCGCAAAGCAATCGCAGCTAATGAAGATATGCATGCTACAATAAATGTCGCGACGTCTTACTTGCCTTATATATTAAACGCATTGATACACGCGGAAAAATTATTCGTTAATTTTAATCGAAATTGTCAATAGTTGAAACATATGAAATGAGAATTAGTTTCATTTGATGAGCAAATCAGTCTGCATTAATCCACGGATGGTTTTGAATTTTGTTCTGAACGAATCGAACTTTAAATAATTTTGACCGACAACTTGCATCAACTGTGGCCATATAAAAATAATGAAAAAGGCAAAATATATTAAATTAATAATAAAAAGAAACTTAAAACCTTATTATAAGAAATGAGGACTAAAAAAATATAAATTAGTTCAGTTATGAAAGATAATATGACATTGTTTCCTAAAATTGTACTTTATCTTCGATAAGAACATTAAAAAAAACTTAAATGAAACTAATTGTGGTCTCACATTTATAGTTACTGAAAGCTTCAATATATTGTCAGAATAATTTTTTCACGTATTATCCAGGAAAAGGAACTACATGCGATATGACGAATTTCGATGTGTGATGAACGATTAACTACAAATTATTCGCCGCGAGGAGTCGTGCGTTAAAGAATTCGAATCACAGACGGTTATTTGATCATGGAATAATCATGCAATGGAGAAATGGATTTTGCGAAGTTTCGGCGGAAACAAAAAAGACGGCGCTTCAACTTCAATGTCCAACGTGCGCGCGCGACGTCGGGACGAGAAAAAACAAGTGGCGTTGCATTGTCACTTTGACAACACCCAGGCAGCTTTTTTGCCGCGTTGAATATCCGAACACGTAGACAAAAGGAATCGCAAGAATGATCAAATTTCTATTTATTATTGAGTTACTCGCTCGTCGTTTGTATAATAAGAAATTATTATGCGAAGCGGTGGATTTTACAGTTAAAGATGACAAAAAGTGTCTGATCTCAAACCGTGAAAATTTACCGCGTTAAAACAGTCAGTTTTTAATATCGACAAACAATAAAAAGTAGAACGGATTCTCGTAATAGTTTTTGTTCGCGCATTTTTAGTGGTTGATATTTAACAAGTGTGATACACTGTGAAATGTAAGGTAGTATTTAAATCTAGAATGTGAAATAAAAGAATATTACTTTTTTTAACAAGTTTTATAAAAACTCACTCTAACTGATTGGATGTAGCTGATATGTTGTTAAGAACTACATCATTGCAGTAACATTTTGTGTAGACTATAAGCTATAAAACAAGTTACTTTAAAATGTCAAAATAGACAAGTTTTGACCACACTACGTAAAACTACTACTATTTGATATTTTGAAAAAAAACTGTGTCAACTCAACTAAAATATATTCAAATGAAGTAGAAATTAAGTTGAATATGTTTAGCTATAATTTATACTTGTATCAAGTCATTAAGTCAATAAATTAACTAAAGTTTTAGCGATCCAAATGAAATGCATTTTGTTTCTCAAGCTGCAAACGACAATGATCCGTGTCTTTGGTTTGTCGCCCGACGTAATTTGCTCGGAACGTTCGACAGCGTTTCGCAATCGCGACTTCTTGTCGATGCTAATTGCAATGCACGTTCGCCTGTCATTTCGATCGTCCCGACGCCGAGCAGTATCTTCGAAAATTCACTCCGAACCATGACTCGAAACCGACGTCGATCAGCTTCGAGCCGAACGGAAATCCTGACTCGTAACTCTCGATCCCGACGCGACCTCGTCCGACAAGCCGTCGGCGTAATGACTTTAAGAAGCAAACAACTCATTCATTCCTAACGCTCTCTCGCCGGTGCAACAATATCTCGTATTTACATTGGATATAGTCGGCTTTTATACAACACAAGTACATACATCGGTCAATAAGATATTCTCACGTGCGCTGAGTTAATACTGATTCGTGTTTATCGATACATGAAATAAATTTTCACGACGCGCGCACGCTTAATTGTCGCCTGATTTCACGCGTCGTGTTGTTCGTCTGGCGGCCACCTCTAATGCCCAATACACGCCAGCGTTACATTTAATAATTGCACTTGTTTCGATTACCACGACACTTCAAGTTCAAGGCTCACTGCTGTTGCTTCCATTACTTGGGCCGTCGCGACAAATTCATCCGACCGAAGCAGCTTGCAGTGGCTCGCTCAGTAAACGCGTGCGAGTTTGATTTATAAAGTATGTACAGTTGGATTGTTATCGCGAGTCGGACAAATATAAACTTCAATTTCGTGTTGAACAGTGTTGTACGTTTCGTTGGGATTCATTCAAACGCCGTGCTTATTTCACGTGATACCGTGTGACTAGGCGCATTCGATGGAAAGGAATGTGAATTGTTTATTGGTCTACATTGAGAAAAATGACTTTTACGATCAATGAAATTCAATGAATTAAGGCATATGAACAAACTTTGACTATTTTTGACAGTATGACACAGGAAGAAAAGTCACAAGAAAAGTCGTATAACAAATTACCATCACTTGATTTACAAAAATTATTACCTTATGTAACAATTCTGATGTTTTTCATATCAGAATGTCATTTATTCTGCAGAAAAGATTCGAACCTATCCCGTCTTGGCTGAAGATGTTATGAGTTTGAAAAGAAAACAGTTTTGGTTAAAAAATGAGACGTATTTCGTCTACAGTCCAAGACTGTTGGCAATCCATTTCTTCTTAATTTGCGTTTTGAATTGTATTTAATGGAATTTGTTGTTTTTGGTATCTCAAAGTTGGATCGGAAGAAATGAAATTTGTTCTGCGCTTACGAAAGTATCACCATTAAATCAAAAAAAAAAAAAAAACCGTAGGGACTTATGCTAAAAATCTACATTAGTACCAACGTCGGTCCCAACGTTGTGATGTAAATACGAACGTAAAATCCAATGCAGGTCCCGATGACAAAAATTAAAAAAAATTCTAAATGCAGAAAAAATGATTAGTCCTAAATAAATTATTAACATTAATTCAAATAATTATCTTAACAAATAACTATGAATTATTTGTTGATTTCGTACACTGCAAAAACAAGGTGACTTATTTCTAGACGTTTAGTCACTTTTGGGTGTCTAGTTTGGTTTTGTGTCTAAAATTGACAAGTGTCTTAATTGAATATGACTAATTTGTAGTCACTTTTGGT
>JABFOV010003587.1:0-15974 GCA_022817685.1 Aradophagus sp. ZL-2020
GAACCTAGTCCACCCAGCAACAATTGCTCGCCGTTACTATGAATAACGTCAACGAAATTGGCATCCGTTTCGTCAAGTCTCGCAGTCGGATCTTCGTATTCGAAGAGCGGACCAGCAGGGTCCAAACCTTCGAAAAAAAGATTTTCAATTTATTATTTGTTGAGATTATTTTTAGGTATTTAGAAACGCGAAATGACGACATGGGTCTAATAAGCCCCCCCCCCCCTCCCTCCAAAAAATCACGAATAAAAAAATGGTAATCTTAAAATTCATCATTAACATTTTTATTCAAATAATATTTAAAAACTATCATTTTTGACAATAAACCTAAACGATTTTGTACTTCTAAACTAAAAATTTGTACACTTAAACAAATCTAGCACAATTTTATTGGAAAGTTTCACTCAAGCTCAGTCACACTTTTATAGCGACTATAATTTCGCGAAAGAAACGTGACACGCCCAGACGACGATGTAGTTGTTAAATTTCATTGCAAATAACTTCAACGAACAAATTGAATCCTGTTTATAACTCGAACGATGATTGAAATTTCAATTCATTGTCTCGTGTTGTGCTGTTAACATCGCTCAGCAATCGGTTTCATCATCTAACACGGTGGACGAAGAAATTTTCAGCGTGGAAAATTCAACTGAAAGTCATCACTTTCAGACTTAATAAAAAATAAGAAATAATTCATTTACTCGTGATTTCATTTTATATAATTCAACTATTTTTGATGGGAAAAAATATATATTTAAAATTTCAGTAAATAAATTAGCTCATTTAGAAACAATTAATATGGAAAAATCGAGTTTATTTGAAAATATTGATTGACTTAATATATTCAATATATTGAATGATCCATAGAGAAGATTCTGTAGAATGAGAAATTGACTCGATCGAATTGATTTTTGTTTCTTTCAGAATCAAGCGAGCACTTGAGTTAGATTTAATCGAATCCCATCGTACGGACTGTTGTTTAACTCGGTGTTACACCTGTAACCGCGATTCCGCGGTAATCCGATCAGCGCGGCGAAGCGACTCGCTGATCGGCCGGCCGAGAAATGCGTTGCGGAGGCGCGTTGCGCTCGCAAGCAACGCAATAAAAATTGCCCCGACGAGGCGCGTTAATTGCACCTGGCGCTGCTCTAATTAATTGTTACAAAATTCTAACGCCGCTAACCGAAACCAGGGCTTTCTGACATAACAACGTGAGTCGCTTCCGATCCACCGAGTTAAACGAACATTATGTAACTCAGTTTGAAAAACCAACTGTATTTTTGTTCTACATCCGATTCATAAACGCAAACGATTGAGTAAAATTTGTTATACAAAATATATATATATATATATATTTTAGCAAATATTCTTCGAAAAAAATCAAACTATTACGTTATTATGAAAAAATTATGAGGAATGTATTGAGGTAACATGATGGTAATGTTGGTTCAACATATTTTCAAGTCAGCCCAACATTATGTCGATGGCTGGGAAGAAAAACCCCCATTCTCAAACTGGCAATGAAAAACCCCCATTCTCAAACTAACAATGAAAAACCCCCATTCTCACACTGGCAATGAATACGGATTGGGGGTTCTTCGTTGCCAATTTGAGAATGGGGGTTCTTCGTTGCCAATTTGAGAATGGGGGTTTTTCATTGCCAGTTTGAGAATGGGGGTTCTTCATTGCCAGTTTGAGAATGTTTGTTCTTTATTGCCAGTTTGTGAGAATGGGGGTTTTTCTTCCTAGCCATCGATGTCATGTTGTATCGACATGCAAAAAAAATCGTCCTTTTGGTATTTATAAAAGAAAAACAAAATATATCGATTCAGCAAATTTGATTAAATATTTAATATAATAGTCACTGTCATTTTAAGCCAATAATCAATAACCAATTTCAGATGAATATTCCATCCATTTATTCGCTTCCGATATGCTCCGTTAAAAAGGTTAACCGCAAAGTTGAAATCAACTCCTAGTCATCTGACATCTAAATAGAACATCAGCTACTGTTCAGACAAGTCTCGTTAACCAGCTTGTTCGGATCTTTAAATTGAAGTTACACGCACAAGAATCGCGCAGTTGATTAGGTCGACGAATCCCGGGTCTATTTAAAGTGAACGTAATTATCTTTGTCGACAATTACAAAATACATTTTTACTCTTGTAACGCCAGTGATAACGACTGTGCATAATCACGTCTGTTTTGCAATGCAATTATTTTAGAGTAATTAGCGACACGGGAAAGGAAAACTTTTATTGCGTTCGCGTGTAGAAAAACAATTTTAGCATACTTTTTCTAAGCGTATTGTTATGTTTAAGTTGATAATGCTGACTTAAATATACAGATTGCAGTTACTATCAATTACATAATTATTTCAAACATTTTTGTAATTAGTATGCAATGTTTTTTTTATAAAATCAGAATGTAAAAATAAGAAAACAAAATAAGAAGCGTACATAGTGTCGATTTTTTCTGCATATTGTACATTAAAATAATTATATGAGTACATTACACTTAGGAAGTAATAATTACAAATTGCAAATTTCAATATTTATATGCAGTAGTATTTCAGTATAACACTCGACTTGTCATTTGTTGTTGTCGACACTTTCAAATGAATGTTGGAACATGAAAGAAAATCTTACCAGTTATCCTTGAGACATTTCCTAGTTCAGCTCCTGCGAACCCGGCCACGTGGGCCCCGAGACTGAACCCTATTAGATGAATTTTTTCTAAAGGCACGTTCAAACTTTTGATCAGCCTGGCCAGCTGACGTCCGACCAGCCTCGTGTTCGCGGCCGCTCTGACATAATTTGGCACCGCACTTCCTGGTCCCCAGTCCACGCAAACTGTCGTAAAAAGTTATCCGATATCAGCATATAGAAAGAAAATTGTGTTATGGGTTTGACAGACCCGAGGAAAAATAAACGATAATGCAATATTTATTTACTTAGGAACAGATACCAAAATTCATACGGTTATTTTAAGATTAACAAAGTATGGAAATGATTTATAAATTGCTTATAGCAAGCAGATTTTATTTGCAGTAAATATAAACCATTTGACGGAATACGAAACTTACTTTCGAAAGAGAAGACATATTTTCTGCAAATCAAAATGACTTGTGTATTATTCACAAGTCCAAAGACCAAAGCAATTCGTGTAATACTTCCAGATTAATGACAAAGATGTATAAATACTTGGCAATGAATGAAGATCAAAACGTTGCTGTGTTCTGTTCATCGAATTGTTAGTATCTATTGATTCCCCAGCTGAAGACTATGGCATCTGAAAAATTTGTCGAAGACTAAGACATGAAGTTTTGCGATGTCCTCCTTTTTTCAGATGTCATAGTCTTTGACTGGAGTATCGATATGACCTGATATGATGACCTGATCAAAAACAATATCAATACAAAGTTTATATGAAGGTCATGTGGTCATTTTACTATCAGTATCGTAAAAATGCGACATAGGTCTGACAGACTCGATAAAAAATAGACATCAAAACAACCTTTATTTTTGTATCAGAACTGTGAAATCAAATATTTTATCTGAAATCGTTTAGATACCTATAAACTATCCTTTCTGTGAAAAGTGGTTCGTAATGAGACACTATTAGTGTTTTATTTTTAAAAAAAAAGTGTCTCCACGGAAGACACCCAAGGGAAACTTGTTTTTTCAGTAAAGGATACTGAAAGTCATGTGGTCTTTTCACGGTTATAACACGTACAAACCATGTACTATCTCATGGGTCTAACATCGAAAACGGACGTCGCAACAATGTTTATTTCTAAATGCAAATAATATCAAAGTTCATGCGGTCATTTTAGGGTCAATAACACGTTCAACCAACGTACGACCAATACAAAATCGAGACCAGAACTAAAACAAAAACTTGCCGTTAACTTACGAGAAAGTCGACCGGCGTGAAAAGGAATGGAAACGAGGTTCTTAGTTGTCGGAAGACGGCTTTACCTATGTTGCACTCGTGGACTGACATGAGAGCCGAGCGCATCTCATAGACCCACACGTGGTCGCAGCTCGAGCCGAAGCCGTGGACGATCACTTTCGTGGGCAGGTCTGGGTCGATCGCGTGATGGACTTTCTCGTTGATGTCCTCGGCGGGCACTTCCGTCGGAATGGATCTCGCTTTCCTGCTGCCGTACACCAGAAATCTTTGCCGAGACAAAAAAAAAAAAAAAAAGCAGAAACACGCGTGAATGTTGGCAATCTACCGCCCATTTTGACCCAAATTTCATTTATTTCTTCAAAGCGGTCACACGAAAATGACCTGTCTACTCTCACAAGTACTTTTTCTTGAATTTCATACTTTTGATAAATTTACAGATTTATTTGATGAAATGTAAAGTCGAGACAACAACATAACTTGCAAATATACAATTATATACATTAAATTTAATACAGTTAAATATAAAGTGCAAATATATTTATTTTGCCATAGTCTATTTTAAATTTGCTTTTTATGTGGATCAAGTGACAAGTATAGGAGAAATGCAAATTTTGCGAATTACTTTGTGCCAACGTCTTTCGGTGGTGACGGCAGCATCTCCAAGTAACTGAACGGTCCGGTGTCCTCGAAGCATCCGATGTCCTCGTAACAGACCCGGGACGCCTCTCGCTTCGACCTGTGGCTTTTTCTGTGCAGCTCCCATTGTCTCATAGAATCAACCACAGCCTGAAAGATCTCCGCGTCGTGCACCTCGTCCAGACTTTCATCCAGTACAAATGGTTCATAATGGCCAGAGGCTTTGCTACCTCCTGCAAAATATGAGACCGATATGTTTTTATTTAAAATTCAAACGTGAGAATTAATTATTACTAGTTAAGAATAACAGTAATATCTTCGAAGTGTACCAACTCATAAAATTGAGTCATATATGAAAGTGCAAAGCAAGCATCTTGTTTTGATACATTTTTGATGTTTTACAAAGTGTCTGAAATCATTTTAATTTGGTTTACTTTGGGTATCTTAGACAAATGTCTTAAAATAAGACATTTGCTTCTTGCTGAATTTTATTTATTAAATTGGTTAAACGCGATTAATATAATTAATTATTTTCATGATATATTGTGAATTATTATACACAATTACTTTTTTGTCAAATTGAAATTCACCGAAGCGATTTCGGAGTAACATTTTTGAAGTTACGTGTCGTTTTCTATTATTATTTCATGGGGTTTTAAAAAAGCATAATTTAAAATAGTGTCAATATCGTCATTTTTTGAGGGTAAAAAATAATAGAAAGTGATTCGCAGAAATAAATTCAAACTCGCTTTCTTATCATTTTGTTTTGTTTTCGTTTCACTTTCAATCACTTTTTACCACTTTTGAAAAAGTTATTTTTAATCCAGTGATTATATTTTTATAGTATTCAATTCTGCATAATTAAAAGGATTTAACGATTTCTAATATCTTCGTTCGATTCGAGGGATTTCGTAAGTTTGATACATTTTATAACGGCTGTGCATAAAAATCACAACGCGCGAATGAGTGATTGATATCTTAGAAATCAGTTGGCTAAATATGTAAATATATTCTTCATAAAAAGCGACGTTGATGATACCTCGACACGTGATTACTGTTCTTAAGGTGATATCTAATGAAAAGAAACACAAGTGAGAATAGACTGTGCTATTCATACGAGAATTTCATTGAGTTTCATCGCAACTCACAATAGTTGCAAGTTATTGTACTAAACTTTCTAATATTAACTTACAATTCAGTAATTCATGGTTTAATTATTTGACGTTTCCGACTTGAAAATTTTTTATTCAAGCTTCAGATGGTTTTGTACATGAACAATTTAATGAAAAGTTTTTCAATGATTTCAAAATAAATACATTTTCTTGTTAAAAGGACAAAAAATATGGTAAAAATTTTGTCTAACTGCGGTTAAAAAAAGGACAAAAGTTATTATACCCGCAGACGAGCAAAAACGGTGCTTGAACCTGTAACCGATGCAATTCATCCTGTCTTTGTGACTTTAACTGTACTTCATGGTAAAACTTGACAGATATCCGATCTGCGTTTCTCGCAAAATAAATAAAATATTCAACAATCACATTCAAGTTGCTCCACTTCCCGGTCTAATGGTTTTACATGCTTCGATCTCACTTCAGTTTTTAGCAATCTTAATTAAATCCAGCTACTCGATATCATTCAAATGCCAGTCGAGCCGTGCAGAGAAACTGTCCGTATCATACGAAAAATTGTATTTGGGACATCCACTTTACAACTGTATTTTGCAAATTTTCAATTTTCAAATTTTCAAATTCCTTCAATTTTATAACCACGCATTTTTTAATTCGACTTTGAAGACTCTTAACATATATTCTTTCATTTATAAACTATTACTTGGAATAATTTATGCTGCAACAGATTTTGCAAACTATGAACTTACGATTTTGCGTACATTCAATGCAAACATTTTTTACCAGCATAATTTTAACAAAGGATGTCCATTTGTTACAATTTGTTAAATTCGAAATTATCTATTGAATTATTATTAATTATGAACCACTTAAATTAGAAAAAAAAATGGAACACCATTTAATAAATGAAAGTTCAAAAGACATTAAAATATAAATAAACTTTTTACACGTAATAAAGTCCTCGGCTACTTCGCTGAGACGATAAAACGATGAAATTGTATGGATTATTAATTGCTGATTGCCTTCGATCGCTTGATTGTTTACTTCGTAAATAATGGCACGAGGCCATCGATCGTCGGCAAAATGTTCGACCTAACGAACGGAAGAAAGTAAATTAGGTGAGAGAGTTTAAAAGAGAGAGAAGGGGGAGGGGGTCACCGTATAACGGTACAGACGAGACAATAATGCGATCCGCAACGGACCCCGGGCTTGAGTTGCCAATTCATATTCGCAGCGGCAACCTACGAAATCCGCAAGATAATCTTGACCGGCACGGAGGAAGCGCCGTTTCGGCGTCACGAGTGTTAAAGTGTAGGTCAGCGGTTGCCGCGGTAGCGAATCAGCGAGCAATTCGCTGTCCCGTTTCAGCAATGAAGAGGCCGCATTTCGCGCCGAGCCTCGACGATTTTCCATCGAAAAAATTCCGTCCAGTTATAGTTTTGAGTGAAAAACCGGGACAAAGAACGGTTGTTAAAAGAAACGCCAATTTTGAAGGGTCGCGAGTTCAAATCCCGATAATGGAACTTTTTATTTGATTAAGAATTGAGGTAAATGAAGAGGATTATAATATTGTTGACAATTTCATAACGATGGAAATATTGTATAATTGTTTAAGAAGTTCTTAAACATCATATACATAATTAAAAAATAATTAACGTAATATTAATTATAGTATGCGAACTGAGAAACGTGTGTAGAAATTACTGCTTATAACGTTTAATTGACGTCTATTTGACCAAAGAAAGTGTTTATAACGTCGAATACACGTTGATTTAATGTATTTTTCCAATTGTTAACAAATTTTTAAAATCAGTTTCAAGCTGCATTATCTTAAAACTATCAATAATGATTTTACTGAAACAAACAAAATTTTACGAATTCGGAGAAGTATCTGCAATGTCGAATTTACGTTGATTTTAAATTTTCCTTTAGTTTTTGCTCTTTCAGAGAAACATTTATTATCCGTTTTAACGCATAAATCATTGAACGTTGTAGGAAATATAACAAAAAAAAGAAAAAGATACAGTAACATGTTAATCAAGAAAAACGATCTCATTTCGGGCAGCCGGCTATTAACTTTCGCGGGCGAATTGAGCAAATGTCACCGTGGCGGCGGGCAATAAATAAAACGAATACAAATTGAGCGAGTTAATGAAAACGGTTGCGCGTTGTAATTGCGAGCCGTTCACGCGAGTCCTTCGCATATTTTTGGTCCACGCGTCTTGTCTCGGCCATCGGAACTCGGCGCTCTAACGCGATCGGCCGGTCGTTTCGTCACTGATAGAACCGCTGTCCTTGGAAAGCGAAACGCCAACTTTATTCAATGCTCTCGCGAATGCACTTTCCACCTACTAATTGGCCGTCATTCGATACGAATTCGCACTTCGTCATTTTTTCCGCAAAAATTCGTTCCTCATTAAAGAAAAAAGCCGACGGAGTTGCTCATTTCTTCGAGTAATTGCAACGACGCCTCGTGAATTTCACACGCGACGATTCGTATTCTTAATTACTATTTTTACTAGCTTTTAATTAATCGCGGTTGCAAATTTCAAATAAATCTTAATTCAGAAGTAATTTTTTATAATCCTGTCGATTCATTTTTCACTAATTTTATTCAATCAGTGGTATCAATTGAATAGCAATTTCGTTATTTTAACGAATAATAATTTTCTTTTTAATAAGTATGTTTTAATTGTTAATTATGCTTATATTTAATTATAGTAATAATTGCGATGATTCTTTGAAATCGTCAGTCAATAGTAGATTATAGAAAATATTGTAAAATGTTTGCAATTAAATTTTAATTTCAAATTTCCGTCGTGTTTAAAAAGCCAACATCCTTTGTAGAATTAACAGTGACGGAGGTGTCAATTGCAATTTACGGCGAAAGCTTTATTAGATAAGATTTCATCGCATGTATTTCGAAATATCTTGGGAGGGTTGAGAATGAAAAATCCGAAACGCGGACGTTTGGCAATTGAAAGTAATTAATGTTAAATTTGTGCGCCGCATCCTGCGCAGGATCGCGCAATCGCGCCTATAAATAATGTTATTTACTGTTTTGACCCAATGACACACTGCGTTATGTCAAATGTTTGCGTATGAAATTAATACGTTTCCCTCGTTCGCGCAACTTTACTTCAGAGATTTCAGCATTTACGTGTAAAAATAATGATAATAATAATACAAATTTTAAATCAGTATATAAAGAATTCACAGAAACATTAATCTTAAGGTCAAAACTATTTGTAATTTCAATAAAGTTGATTAAAATTAACAAACGTATAAAAGAGTGTAACACGAAATTAAGGATAGGCGGTAAAAGTCAATTTGAAATTAATAGCGCTTGCGTACTGCGTTTGGATGATTGGAAGAGTATAAAAGCGTCGAAGTAAATTATATTGAAAAGTGAAATGGACGATAAAGATCGAGTGAATTGCTTTGAAAAACGTTTCATGTTGTATTCGTCAACGTTTTTATGGCCGCCTTTTCAAATATTTTTGTTTATTATAGTTATGGAGGAAGCTGTGAACAGTTATAGACATAAAGTCAAATGTTTTGCATGGCTTTGCAAACCTATAATGACGTTTATGTAAAGGAAGTTCCAAACGTTTTTTCATCAACGAATTCCATCTTAGAAAAAAAATGTACAAAGCACAATTTTGTTTTCTATTTTTTTTTGTACAATTTTTGTACAAAATTACTTGAAATAATGTAAAATTAAGAGAAATACAATTATTCAGAAGATTTGGTGCTATTTTTCAATGTTTTTCAGTTAATTGTACACAAAGTGACAATGAATTTCACTAGAAAATTTTCTAAGTCCGAATTCATTGATAAAAAAAAGTTTGGAACTTCCTCGACATTATTGTTTACACATTATATCAACATAGAAAAGAGAACATTTCTACATTGGGGAGAAAAGTGTACTTTTCTCACAAGTGTATTTATAACAAGTCGTAAAAAATATTGGATTCAATTTGTAGATGAAGACCCTCATAAAACAATACATCGTAATTAGTATATTTTATCATACAAATACTACCTTTCACTATTTGAGTTCATCAATCTATTCAAAATTTCTTTACAAAGCAAAAACAAAAGCAAAAAATATATATTAATAAAGTAAACATAGAGACACTGATAAGAATCGAACCTGAGTTTTCCGTTTAGAAACCGAATGAAATACAGTTGGCGAAAAAAATTAATTACAGCGATAAATCATAAAAATGATTGCTGTGACTGTCTGTTTGAAAAGTGATGCTAAAATGGAGCGGAAGGCGCGAAAAATCGGGCCGTTTTGCCAAATGGCACCGTTTTGCCAGGGATCTGTGCCAGATCCATGGCAGCGTTACGAGCGTTTTCTGATGACGCGCGGAATGATTTTCCTTTGTCGACCTTTCATGCAACGGTGCACCCACATCCGCTCGCGGACACCGGCCGTTCCACAAATTTCGCCGTTAATCGAGACAATGGACGTCCAGCGCGGCGATCCCGTGAGAATCGCGCGAGGAATGCCACGGACCTAAAAGTTCAGCGACGGCACCGTTTCCACCGACTGTTCGCCAGCTCAAGTGTCGGTTAGAATCTTCGTAATTTGTTAGACGTCGTCCGTTAATCCCGGTTAAGAATAATCAATTTGTCCTGATATTCGGAATCTCAATCCCGCCGTTTTGTCCATTTAAATTCATTGCTTTGGACATTTCTTTATCGCGATAACAATTTCGTTTAGGAACGATAAGTTTTTTGGCTGGAATTGTACTATTTTTTTTTTTTTTTTTTATTTTGAGAGAACAAATTTTTTCTTACGATTTTGATGACAGTAAATCGTTTTAGTTGGATTTGTACTATTTTTGTTATGCCAGTAAATTTTTATTGACAGAACGAAATTTTTTTTTATCACTGTGGATTGTTTTTATTAAACCTGCACCTGTTCTGTTGGTAGACAGTCAGTTTTTTGAACAGGACTTGTAATAATTTTTTATTTTGGGACATTTTATTGGGACCTTTTTGTCAAGACAAGAAAAATTTTTCAGTGAATTACTATTTTTGAATTTTTTTTATTATATAAATATGCAAATTGATTTATAGTATGTGCAATAGAACAATTGTCAAGACTATGAAGTGGTCCATTATCATTAATTTTTAAATGCTTGTATATTGCAATATCATCATTCATCAAGAGAATCGATAAATATTTATCGATTTTCACGACGAATATTTAACGTGAAATGTACGAAAAGAAAGGAAATACCGTTTTGGGTATCAAAATTGAAGAGCGACGTGAGAATTGACTCGTTGAAAAGTTGACATATCATTTTTATAAACGTTTGCTCAAACAAAGGAACAATGTTTCTGGAAAATTATTAGATACAATGTTAATTCATTGTAGAAAGTTGCACATAGCATAATAAATATGAAATGGTATTGTAGCAATAACCATATACTGTATATTATTGTAGTTATAAATTAAAATGAATTTATAGTTACTAGTGATTTACTGAAATGGGTCTTTGCGGTATAACAACTAATATTGTCAACCACAGTTATTATGCAAAACCACTTTTCTTTTCTTCTTTTTTTTTCAAATTTTAAGTACTTTAATTTTTATTTTTTATTGTAATTCATAAATTTCATTTTTTGTAGTCTTTTCGCAAAAAAAAGAAACAAATAAATGAATAGCTTTTTGGATTGAATATATTTTGATAAATGGCTACTTCTTTTTTTTTTAAATTATTATTATACTATGATGAGGAATGAAAAAAAGTATGTCAATAAACAAGGAAATGAAAATCCGTGAATGTAAATGATTCCCAGACTCTCTACTTCCTTGGCGTATCGTTTCTAGTTTCACACAAGATTGATCCAATAAATCCCTCGAAACTTTTTCCGTCATTCAACAATGCGTTGTTAAGATTAATTAATCCCAGCCGGAAAGTGTTACGCCTTTCTATTATTAAAAACTTCCGACGTTAAAAAGTTAATTGTGAAAACCTCGCGCGAAAAGTGACAATGTTTTCCTTCTCTCAAAATCTTCAAAGTAGAATGGATAGCGGTTATTTTTATTGTACACATTTCAGTAAAAAAGTATGGCGTCAATAAAAAAGCAGTGCTACTTTTTTACATAAAGTTGAATTGCAATTGTCTTTGACAATTTTTTAAATAAATTTTAAATTTCTTTTTTTATTTCTTCCTTTTTTGTTTTTATCTTAAATCTTACAATTCATTTGAGATAATTTGATCCAAAATTACCTCAAGAACTAAATTTATTCATCAAGGTCACCGTGGGTAAATACAGTCAATTTTCAAGGTCATCAATATCAGTTGTCAAATTTCTTATTCTTAAAGTGGCATAAATTATATTAATTAAATTGATTACAAAAATGTAAAAAAAAAAAAGTTAAAAATGAAGGATGAAATATGAGCGAATCCTTGACGTGGAAGAGCGGCTTTTCAAGTGTCAGGTGTCACTGAACTGAAATTCGCGTACAGATGAAACGCGCTCGTAATAAAACAGGATTTCCAATGCAGCGGCTCAGAAAACGAACTGGTTTCGTGGATTCGTGACACACTAAAACGCTCGCGATAACAATGCACCTGTTAATCTCAGATCGAGGAAGTCCTTGTTACATTTGTTCCGATCGTGTGACACGACAAAGTCCAGGAACAAAAGTCGCGGCTTTTACTTAATTAACAACCCGTTGCCCTGGAAAAAAATGTTATATTGAAATTGAACCTTGTAATTGAAAAGTAATTTTGATAATTCTCGTTATCCGCGTTTTATAAATGAAAGACTCGATTTCATCAAAGTGAATATATTACATGTTACGGCAATATATATTACCGTAATATGTATCTTCGTATCATAATAAAATATCTAACGGTAATAATTAAAAAATTTGTACATCAAAATTTACATTTTTTTTTTATTTTAGGAACAAAATACGAAAGGGTAATTTTTTCAATAAAATATATATCATTATTTCAACGAGAAAAACTTAAGTTTTTATAAGTAATTAGTGTAATTTTTTTTAATACATGCATTTTTTGCACTATTAGCAACTAATTGAATGACGTCAATTAGCTGACGTTTCATTTAGTAGAAACGATTAATTGATTACAGTAATAATTGATTAAGTTGTCAAATATGCAGACAACTTTTTTATAAACATTTTAAAAAACATTAAGTATTGAAATTATACAAATTGCAAGAAACTATTTCTTTGTACAACATACTTATTAAAAGTTAAATTTTTTAAGATTTTTCTTTCTTTTTATTTCTTCATTTTTCGCTAATTTTTGAAATATTAGGCTTTAGAAAGCTTGAAAACAAGTTAACGTAGAAAACAAATGACGAAAATATGATAAATGAAAAAACAACGGATAAAAAGCTCAGACGCATTTTGTTTCCCGCGCATATCAACTGGAGTAATTAAGAAACAGGTTTCGAAAATTTCCTACATTCTATCCAGCTTTATTCTTAAAAGTGACAGAAATTGTCAACAACGTAACGCGCCTTGCATAACGAATTATGGACTACGAAAAGTCACGAAAATCCACACACATGTCAACGAGTACGTCATCTTTCGTGACATCACGCGGTAATAAAGTCGTCAGTCTGTATCCGTTCTCTCTCTTTTGCTGCTCCTTTATAATGCAATTATTCGTACAAGGCTTTTCAAGAAATCTCACGGTGCAATTTCT
This sequence comes from Aradophagus sp. ZL-2020, assembly GCA_022817685.1. Lineage (NCBI taxonomy): Eukaryota > Metazoa > Arthropoda > Insecta > Hymenoptera > Scelionidae > Aradophagus > Aradophagus sp. ZL-2020. Next base: position 13,383 of record JABFOV010003587.1, read on the forward strand.
GTTTAATTGAATTTCAATGTTTCAGATGTGTTTCAGATGTTGTTTTTCAATAATAATTTTTCCTATAAGTATATTTGAAAAGTCGTTCCTAAAATAGTAAAAGTAAATAATAAATTAGTAAAAAAATTTGTAATCGATGCAAAAATATACAAAATATTGCAAAATATTTAATTAATACAATCCATTTAAATTCAAATCCTAGAAAGCGGAAATTACAAATAAAAAAAAAAAAAAAAAAAAAAAAAAACTTAGAACAAGGGAAAAGATGCACTCAAACGGTTCACTCTTACGGAGTGAATAGTTAAGTCGTCAATAGATTCGCAGCAACGATCGACAAATGAGGCGCGCGAGCCGAAGATAGACTGCACTGATTGGATCTAAGGTTTCCTCTGAGCCTCGCGTTCAAATCCTCGGGCGTTCTCACGATTTCGCATCGCGATTACGACAATCGCTGGTCGTTACGATTTTCGACTCGAGTACGCCTGCGGTGATCGAGCGTTGGACTCGAAGACAAGGATGAACAATTGCTTTCACTGATAAACGGCTTCGTGCAACCGTATTACACTTACGATTGTCAGTCGCGATCGAAACGATATTGCGTAATTTCATCGGTAATTTTTTTAGTTGCGGAAACACGAGATTCGATTTGATTATATACGAAACCAATTAATTTGTCACGATTTGTTAAGATGGCGGGAAATTTGAATTAAATTAATTCACAAGAAAATTTAATTACATTTAATTTGATGGCACGAAATTCGAAAAAACGGAACAACAGTCGAAGAAATGGATAATAATATAATGTGACATAATTTGATATGATGTAAAGTTGTTTTATATAATATAAAATGATGTTTAATATACTTAACAACTTTAATTCAGGACATTTTTATTTATATAATTCACAATAAATGTTTGCACTTGTTACTTCTAGGAGATAATAACGATGTGTGTACGAAATAATAGTCATTTTTCTTGTACCAAAAGGAACTTACTGCTATGGAAACATCGATTTGACATATTCTTCCGTATGTTATGGATAGGAAACTGAAGGAAGCAATTTTTTTAATCACACGATTAGTTATAATTTGATCAACTATATTGTAACTTTAATTTTCAGATGAAAATAAATAAGAAAGTGCATAAAATGTATTAGGAACTTGAAGTTTCGAACGAAACGTAATTAAAATGTCAAATTTCAATTAACGTTAATTTAAAAAGCAATAGCCTTTTAATTAAAATCATGTTTTTTCTAATTTCCTTCGACGTCAATATTTTATTCATCTTCAACGGTTCGTGCCACTTTTGAGCAGTTCAGTAATTCGTGTTAGCCAAGCTGCAATTATTGCAAAAATTTTTCGCGTGCAAATTTGCATGCAAAATGAAAAAGAGGGAGAAAAAAGGGTTACGCGAGTTGAAAGTACGGTCTTCGTTTCTTGACATAAGTACTATTTAATTTGAATCGAGTTAGTATTCAACGTTGAACTATAACGGTGGCTGACCTTCAACCTAAAAAGATAAATTCTGACAAGAAATTTAGCCAAGAACTCAATACCTTTAGCGTCGTGAATTCTCTATTATTATCCCGTTAATTATTCTACTCGCTTAAACTCTTTCCCATCATTATCATTTTTCTTTCGTTCTTTCTTTTTTTGTTTTTCTTTTGTTTATTCATATATTCTGATCGATGATTCTTCAATGTCAATTAAAAAGAAAAAAAAAAAAGAGAAATATGTAAATTGATTAAAAGAAAAGAAATTGGAGACGTCATGCTGGAAAAGTATAGAGAATGATAAAAAGATCACGCGTAAATTAATACAGTTGTAACGATTATTAATCCATATGGATTTCACTTTATATTTTCCTCATTAAACAACTGATCCCATTTTGTCTTTCTAATTAATATTAGTAGCATACTACACAAACAAGTGTCTCATGTTGAGACCGTTTCCATATTCGAGATACCAAAAGTGTCCGGCAGATGAGACACTCATAATGTTTCAAATATAAAAAAGTCTTGCTTTTGCGGCGAGTTTTCTTAAAAACCCACGTTTCGGTTCTTTGATTTAAAACGGATATTTTTGCAGTTCTCAATCTACTTTTCATCGCTTTTCGTTCCGTCTACTTTGTTTTCGTTAACTAATACCGATGCAACAATTTCTCCCAAGTTTTCGCGCCAAAGAAACCCCCTCCCCTCCTTCTATAAGCGAACGTCAACGAGCCTCTGTTACATCGCATCCGGAAGCGGAACCACGATTTCGTTCGTTTTCGATCGGCGATTCGTTTTTGCGCGGGCCAAAGTTTCAGCGGCATTTGTCTCCCGCGAATCGGCGCGTCGCGCGCTTTCCCTCCCCACCTCCCTCGCTCTCCCTCTCCTTCCGCCCTTCTCTCCCCCCCCCCCCCCTTCCCCTTCCCTCACCCTCCCCCTCTCCCTCTTCCCCTCCCTCCCCCCACTCTCCTTCCACCCACCCCTCCCCCCCTTCTCCCCTACTCTTGTCTTCCCTCCCCCTCTCCCCATCCCCCCCCCCTCCACCCCCCTCCTCCCCACCCACTCCCCCCATCCCACCTCCACCTCCCCCGCTCCTCGCGACC
>JABFOV010003588.1:0-15972 GCA_022817685.1 Aradophagus sp. ZL-2020
ATTTTTAATTTCGTTTGTTTAATAATTGATAACTAACAGCAAAAATTAAGTAAATCTTTTTTTATACTGTATTGAAATTTTTTCTTTTTCCTCTCAGATTGGCAATTATTTCAAGAAAGAGTAAATGCTGTGTAAACATATAATTTATACTTGACCGAATAAGATAAAGTCTCTATATTGTGATTTTCGCAGCAAAAATATGCTATACCTGAATCAAAATAAGCAGAATAAATTATTAATCGATTTCATTGACGTCTGATTGCTTAAAAGCTTCCAAACAGAAGAAAATTAGCAAATATCGATTAATCACACTTTGAAAATTAAAAATAAATAGAAAAGTTTGTGTTGATAGAAATTATGATGTAAAAAATTCAACTTCCTTTTTATAACTCACATAGTTGATCACATAACCTTAAAACAATCGTTGCTCCGAACATTGTACGCCACGAAACAAAGTTATCACTTCGACCGAACCTTTTCCAATTAATTGAACAGTGACGAAATGTAGCACATTAAATAATCAACTCACCTTTGCACATTTCCTTAAACCAGACTTTCACTATTATCGGATGATGTTTCCTGTGATGAATGAGCCACAAAGACAGCGTTTGAATACTCTGTTGTGATGGATTTAGGTCCATGAGTTTTTTCACCAGTGCACTCTCGGTGAATCCGGACATTGTTCCGTTGAGCTCCCGGTTGCTAACTGATCACAAATATTAAAATCGAAATGACGGAAGAAAGGTGGTCAAAGGCTCCTTACTCCACAAAAGTTTCTGTCGAATTAACAACGATTCAGTTTGTCTCGCATCGAAGGTCATCTATGGCGTCGCAGCGACATCTACGTAATTGCAATAATAACAAATCTCGATATAAATTCGATATAAATCGATCATTCAGAACAGCGTTTCAAGTTATGTAATCTACCATTCTTAACATAATTATAACATTCTTATTAATGTAATTAAAATTATATTATAAATATATGTAATCTTTACTTAAAAAAATAGAAAAAAATACTAACACTGTAGAATAGTTTTTAAATTATACTAATTAGGTACCTTTGCAGAACTATTTTATTCTTTATTTGTTGATCGAACAGTTTATTTTTCATAATATAAATGTTTATTAATTGTTGTTATCTTTATTGGCTATGAGGATTTAAAATACCCTCGTACGTCAGTTCTCGATGTCTATTAAGATCACTGATTAACATAACTCAATAAAAATTAAGTTCAAAAAATCATAATACATCCTTATCGTCTCACCTCGGATCAGAAGAGGACACTTCCGGTCAAAGATAGTGATCGGACACTTCGTAAAGAAAGCAAAGAATGGTAGATGGCGCAGTGATGAAGTTGACCCCTCATGTCCATATTTGAATAGTAGCCAATCGGAGCGGTGCGTTTAGCATCAAGCGAACTTTTAAAGTACATGACAGAGTATGAGTGCCGACCGTTACGCGAACTTGGTGCAACGACGCGCGTAAAATTATTTTACATGGAAAAATAATTTCATCGTTATTCTGCGCCCGGATTATGCAAGCAACATAGCCGCAACGATGGACTCGACGAGAAGGAAAGAGGTTATATGTCGATTTGTATTTTATATAAAAAATCAAAAGAAATCTTACAGGTCAACTGCCTTAACAAATATAAACACTAATAATATTTTGTCATACTCTATTTCTTTTTTCCTTTTTTTCTGTCACTTGACAATGAATGTGCGTTGAGCGATTTGACAACAATTTTTCTACGTTAAGAATAATTTGATTTTAATTTAATCAAGTTGATTTATTTGAATTATTAGTTACCCTATTAATAACTCTTGTATGTTTTGCGAAGTGAACTTAAATTTAGTGAAAAATTTAGGTAAATCTAACACCATGGATATAGAATTACGTTAATCTCATGTTAAATTAATGTTAATTTTATATGAAACGTTAGAGTTATTTTATCAAGGTACTTTAATTTTGCCCAATTGTTGCAGACGAAACGCATCCTGGATAATTTGGAACTGGAATGTCAGTTCGAAAGCAAAAAAAGAGAGCTCAGGGAAGTTCGAGAGCATCAAAAAAAATTGTTGGAATTGAAGGATAAAACGGCGAGCAACATGAGGATGACGGAGAATTTAGAATCACAGTTAGAAGTAAGAACGAAGCAGCTGGATGTGAGTAATAAAGAAAGGGACAAGCTTGAAAGAGACTTGGCGACTCATAAATCAGAACTGGTGAAAATAAAAAAGATTTTAGGTAGGTGATAATTACCTACTTTTTTTAAAAGCATTTAGTTGAAAACACTCATAAGTTTCTTAATTTTCATTTTAATGAACGTCATTTATATGTATATTTATATGATTGTTATATGTTGTATCTACAATAGAAATAATAAAAAAAAAGAAAAAAGAAACAGCGTTAAAAACATTTGACCCAATGTTTTTCATTTATTTATTTACTTACTTTTCTTTTTTATGAAGTAACAACAATGATTTGATTATTTTACTTGCATTTATATGAAAATGATTTATTGCTTAATTGCTAAGTATATCAACTTATAATTATCTTTTTAAGAACTGGAACGTCAAGAGAGGCGGGAATTAGAATCAAAAGCACTGAATTTGATAAAAGGAGCGAAACGAAAATGGGAAATGGGAGAGCGAGAAAAAATTGCCCAATTAAACAAGCATATTGAATCTCAGACTTTGCGTATCACAGAACTTTGCACAAGTAACAACGAAATGAGCTCTCGTTTGCAACGCGCCGAATGTGAACTTGAAACAGCCAATGCCGAACTGAACAAGCTGCGAGTGTTTCAGGTATAAAACATTACATTATCTAATTACATTAAAAAAAAAAAAAAGAATTATATGCAGAATTAGTTGAATTAAACAAAATTTTTCACTTGTTCAAACAGTGAACTGTGATAAATCTATAATGAGTTGAACTTTATAATTTAAAATTTCAGACTCAGCAAAAAGAATCTCTTTCAAAATTGCGTGAACTAAATCGACAAAGTACTCAGGGTGTTGAGAATAAATTGGAACAAATTGCAAACAGAGCACATAACCAGTTGGCTGAACTTCGCACCAGATTGGATGTGGAAATGGCTAAAAGTTCTGATTTGGAGGCGAAATTGCGCAGCGAGCAGGATACAAACCACTGCAGACAATCGCGACTAAATGTTGCTTTGGAATTAACTCAATCAGAGTTGAAGGATTGTCAGGAAGAATTGCGCAGTTTGAAAGCAACGATTCCAGCACGCGATGCTGAAATGGAAACGCTCAAGAAGCAGTTATCTGAAAAAACAAAACAGCTGGAGAACACGATCAACAGTGAACAGTATTTGGCTCAAATGACAGAACACATGGAGAGACTTAAATTGGAAAATGACCAATTAAGGCAACAACTAGAAGTATGAATATTTATTAAATTGAAAAGTAATTTTTAATAATAGTCCGTTTAATTTAAAAATATTTGACATTAATGATATTGAATACATGAATTCACTAGTAAAAATTAGAATAGTAAAATGTTACTTGGATTAATTGTTAGAAGACTGCAGGTTTTATGTATGACCAGTTAAACGTCTTTATTTTTATTTTTTGTTTTTTGTTTTTCGTTTGAAGAAGTTTACACATTCTCAATTTTTATTTCAGTCAACAAAGTCAGACTTGAGTGATACCATTGTAAATCTGGAGAAAAATGAAGCTCTTGCCTTGAATTTAGAGAAAGCAACTCATGATAAGACAACTTTGGAACAACGATTACAACGCAGTTTAGAAAAAGAAGGTTTGAATTATAATCAAATATTTATATATTAAATTTATATTTTATATAAATTTTTAAACACTTCTAAAATAACAATAATAATAAAAAAAAAACATCTCAATAAATCATTATACACATTACAGAGGAACACCTTAAGAAAGTTAGCACTTTGGAGGAGCTTTTGCGTCGCCTTGAACAAAATGTCAAGAAACTTGAAACCGAAAACGCTCGGCTGAGGCGAAAAACGAAAGAATTACCTTCAATGTCGTATACAGAAGAACAACCAACTTCTACAGTGTCGGAAATCGAAATTTCAATGAAACCTTCAACATTCGATGAACAGATTAAACGTTTGGAAGAACAGCTTAAGAGTGCAAAAGAGACGGCTGCTACTGAAAGGCAAAACGCCAGACAAGCACAACTGGCCCTGTGGAAGAAAGAAAAAGAATTATCTGATGCCAATTTGGATAAACGTATTGCAACAAGAGAAGCTAAGTCTGCTGAAGAAAAAATTAAAAAACTAGAAGAAGATAAACAAAAATTACAGGAGAGACTTAATAGGCGAGTATTAGATGAAGAGGAAAAAATAAAGAAGTTGATGAAAGAATTGGATTCTACCAAATCAAACTTAACCGATGTCAACAGGGAATGTACAAGACACAAAAGTCAGGCAGAATCTGCTCAGAGGGTAACTTTTATTTATTAGTTATTTATATCTTACACACAAATGTAATTAGAATTTCATAATATACAATTCAAAAGGTATATGGACTTGTGTTACATATATTTTCATTCAAGTAAGATGAAGATATTCATTTTAAAAACTTTTAAATATTTTTTACTAGGCATTAACCCAAGCAAATATGCAAATCGAGGAGCTCCAGTCATCAAGTGCAATGCTACGTCGTGAACTTGATTCCGCTAGAAAGCAGCTACGCTCAAGTCAAGAGCGCGTCGACGCACTCAAACAGGAAAACGACCGGCTTTTGTTGAAAACCAATAAACATGGCGAAGAGACTAATTCCTTTGAAGCTAAATTGGAAAAACTGCAAGAAGAACTGAATGCTGTTCAAGTAAATAACGAGCTTCTGAAAGAAACATGTACAGTCCTCGAAGAACAACTTACCGATTATGAACGTCTAACAAGCGATCACGAATTCCGCGAGAATACTCTTATTCAGGAAAAAATGAAACTGCAAAAGGATTTGGAAAGTGTAGAGGCAAGATTACGTGAGGCTATAGCAGCGCAAAATGAGGAAAAAACTATGCGAATGGTCGCGGAAAGAGCGATCTCGAGGCTTGAGTCAGAAACGAGTGATATTGAGGAGGAACGCAACAACCTTGCAAGCCAGCGCGACCAGTATAAGAAAATGGCACAACAACTGAGCAAACAGGTCGCCGAGCATACTGCAAAGTGTGGTCAATTGGAATGCGATTTGACGGAGATGCGTCGGTCGTTGGAAACAGCCAGAGCTGAAGCCAGAGTGGTTAAAGAGGAGTGTTCGCAACATTTAACCAAGTTGCATGAGCTGAAAGAGACGAATTTATCATTAATGGAGGATTTGCAGGACAGCGTGGATCAGGGTCAAGAACTGAGAGAGAGGGTTATGGAGCTGGAAGGTGTCCTTGAGGAAATGAGACAGTTTTATAATGAAAGAGAACTTAAAGCTGGAAGCACTCAACAACAACAGACCAAACTGATAGGCGAGGGATCTTATTCTTTTAGAGTGATATTAATTTATTTTTTTTAGTAATCACCAGTAAATGAGAAACTTTAAAGTGATATCAAACATACATTGTTTTAATACAATGTATGTTTGATATCATTCTAAAATTGAGGAATTATTTGTATACTTAAAATTATTATTAAGCAAAAATAATATCAAAAAATTTTTTTATTTATAATTAGTGAATTGTGAATAAATTTAATAGAGTGAAAAAATTTAATAATTACACAAATAATCATTATAATACTGATTTTATTTTTTGAAATTAAAAAAAATTATGTTTGGCAAGCACTGCATTTATTATGGTAATTTTGTCAATAAAATTCTGATTTATAAATTTAACAGATTATCTACAACTGAAGTTAGAGGAATGCAGTAAAAAGAAGAAAACTGTATGTGATAAGATATTTGGTTCCAAGCAGAAGGAGAACATACCGCCGATTGGAACTGCGATGCCAGTCGGGTATCGCGAACTAGAGAACCAGTTGGAGCAAGAGCGTGCCAAGGTTAAGGCCCTTACAGAGCAATTGTTGACAGTCAAAGCAACGAAAGCTACTGCACCAGTTTTATCCAACCCATCTTCTCCAGATCCAAAAGGAATATCGGAATTTACAAACGATTATTTTAATCGACAGCCTTCATTGCAAAGAATGAGACACAATATCCCTCATAGATTCAATGTTAGTTTACCAATGCGTACAGGTAAATGTGCTACATGCATGGATTCTATTCAGTTTGGGAGAAGAGCGGCAATCTGCAGCGAATGTCAAATAATGGCACATTTGAAATGCTCGCTAAGCGTTCCTGCTACGTGCGGTATACCTGGTGATTATGCACGGAAAATGCGAAATAATTGGCGAAACAGTAATGAAAGCGTGGCTAGTAATGTCGATAGCATTCAGACTTTAGCTTTGGATGAACCAGACACTACTAATAAGGTTATTGTTAATATTGAATCACTCCACTTTACATTTTTTCATTTTTTATATTTGTGGCACCTTTTTATTAGCAAGAAATTACTTTATGTTTTCGTCTTTATTAGGAACAAAGAACGTCGCAAAAGCCAGACGATGTAGTCATAATGGAAAGTTGGGTCAAAGTGCCTGGACGTTCAAAATCTTCTTGGGAAAGGAAGTATCTTCGTTTGGAAGGCTGCTGTCTGTGTACATATGAACATGAACCAACTCCGGGAATGTCTCCAATCAGTAGATTGGATTTATCAGAGAAAGAAGGGTACGCTATAATTGAAAACGTAGATCAACCAGAAGTAGCTGGTACTGCAAAATCAGACCTCCCCTTTATTTTACGTGTGGAATCAAACGCAACTACAACGTGCTGGCCAACAACGAGGCTTGATATCATGGCGCTCAGCCAGAAGGATAAGAAAGATTGGTTAAAAAGTTTGATGTGTGTTCCCAGTAAAGCTGTGAGGGTGCAGAAATATCAGAGGCTTCTTCGACTGGCTAAGAATCAGGTAAATAAAATTCAAATAATTTGTTGAAAATTCATGATTAATTTATTTTTTGAATATATTTATTTGCCCTTTTTTTACTTGCAGTTGGATTTAAATTGTGCCGTTGAACTAAATGATGAGAACATTCTTCTTTTGGGTGCAGAAGACGGCTTATTTTCATATCGATCGCCAAAGTCGAGTATTCTAACTGCAATACGCGGAGTAAGAAAGGTTCATCAATTGACTTTACATCCTCACTTAGGTTTGGCTTTGATGATTGCTGGTGAAGACAGACAGTTAGTATCCTGTGACTTGAGACAATTAAAAAACAACGCGATAGCTGCAGAGTGCTCCAGACCTGCTATCAATACCAAGACTGTTCTCACAGAAAATGAAAGTTGCCACCTTTACCAAGTCCAAGGAGAGATGCTGTGCGCGGCTACAGCAACGCATGTTATGTATGATGAGTTTATTAATATCAATAAGAAATTAGAAATTCTGATTAAGTATTTGTTTAACTTTAGGAGGATAAGTATAATTTATTGCCCCTTGTCAATTTTTGAATATTCAAAGCAATATTTTTTAACACATTATTATTTTAATTAAATTAAGAATGTTTAAAATAATTTACAATCATAATTATTTCATGATATGGAAAAATATACTGACGCATTAAAAATGTTGTAGATTGATGAATTGGATAGCCAGTGAAAATTCAGGGGAATTTATTGGAGTTCGTGAATTTGAAACACAAGAACCATGTAGTTGTGTTTTATTCACGGCAAACAAACTTATTATTGGATGTAATAAGTTTTTCCAAATTGATATTAGAACATACAACATAGAAGGTATGTTTTAATTTTAAAATAAATAGTTTTAACTATATGAAAAACAGGTGCATTATTAATTATCGTAACTGTGTATTATTTCAGAATTCCCTGAAGACGATGATAATTCGGTAAAAGGAACGATAACGGGTGTCGCAAGATTAGGAATATTCCCAGTTTGCGTGCTGAATATTTCCGAGAAACCTAACGACGTTGAAATTTTGTTATGCTACAACGAATTTGGCGTTTTTGTTGATGAAAATGGAAAGAGGACTCGTAGTATTGACCCAACATGGAGTCATCTACCATTTGCTTTTGGTAAATAGGATTTTATTAACAATTTATATTTAATAATCATTCAATAAATGTAATTTTAGCAGAAATTGTAAAATAATTGTTTTTAATAAGTAAATGAATTAGAAAAAGTAATAAAATTAAAAAAAAATAATTTCTTTTTTGACAGCTTACAGAAATCCATATTTATTTATTATACACTTTTCATCCGTTGAAGTCATAAAAATAGATGCACAGGCTTTCAAAACTAGTGCAAATAAGCCTGAAAAAACACTAATAGAACTCAACAACCCGCGCTTCTTGGGCCTTGCGGGTGATCAAGGCATTTATGTCGCATCCGTTAATTCAACGTTGGAGGTTTTGAAAATCGATGGTAGTCATCTCTCGTCCGGAGGAGTTGGAAGCTCAATGAGTCTAGACACATTGTATGTATATAAAATACATGTATTTTCTAAACAGAATTAAATTTTTTCATTTGTTCTCTAGCGAGAGCAAAGCAGTACTTTAATTCCATTTTTTTGATGATGTGAAACTATTTTTTTTTATCGCACTTTCAACATATACTGCGGGAGCAAAGGTGTTCTTTACTCTCTTCGTGCATATTGTACTATATTTTCAGTTTAAATGATTTACATAAAATAATTTACTTTCAGATCACAGGCGGACGATGACACATCCGAATTCAGCTTCACTTCAAGTCTGATGGAAGTACTTGATGGGCAGACAAAGCGGGTACATTTTGCAAACTTTTGAGAATAGTCGCCTAAATTCTAATGTAAATCTTTTAATTTAATTAATTCTTATTTTGACAATATTCACAGGACTTATAATGTCGTCTACAAATGAGTTTCATGGATATTTAAGAAGCAAAGCTACTCTTAACTTATTGATTTATGTCGAAAATTGTTTACGAAGGTAAATGTGCCTTTGCATTATTACTCATATGATTTTCGCATATTATTTATGCAATTCACTGTTTAGAATTTTTACCTTTTATAATGTCGTTTTGTTTAATGAACGTTTTTTTATTTTTTTTTATTTATTTATTTATTCTTAAACTTTTAACAACATAACAATCAACGTTCACTGAAAATGACTAATTGAAACTCCAAGTCGTTGACAAATATTTTTAGGTCCTGTTATTGATTTAAGTTTTACAAAAATTCCACATTTTGGAATGTTTGTAAAGCTTTTGTAGAACATATTATTTAAATTATCATCGTCCGTTTGTACTTATGGGGATGAGCTAATCGCGCGTGCAAATTTGAGAAAGTATAATTCTTTTTGATTTTCAGTTAAGAACAATAAATGGTTATTACCATGTACAAATATTTATAAAAGCAAGATTCATACTTATATTATGAACATCAATGTATTTGATTAATTAAGATATTGTAAAACAAATTAGTTAACGAAACTAATAAATTAAAGTTTTACACTATTCATGTTCATAACTACACAAATTTTTAATTAATATTATTAAGACAAATTTCAGATATTGTTACCGATTCGTGCCACTTACATTAATAATAAATTGGATAAAAAAAAGACAAGATTCAGACTTTAATTTTGATCTCTTTCGTCTTTTTTTAACAATGTATTATATTTCAGTTCATTCTTAAATTAAGGCGCAATTAGATATATATATTTCATTATTCATAATTATCTCTTTCAAACAGCAATCATTATTGAAACGCATTTTCATGATTGCCAACCTAAAATCAATCTGAAGTTCTAACCAAGCTCAATTTTTGAGCTTTAGCTAAAGCTTAATCTAAGTGTAACCCAATGTGATTTCCTACTGTACTAGTGACTTCGTTTAAATAACACAAGAGGGCTAGTCATCGTGTCATGACACAGCCTTAACTCACGTTGACAGTGATGCGCATAACTACCTTCGTCTCCCAGAATAGGCTTTTTATGAAATTTTATATGCAACAACAAATACACCGAGTAATGTAAACATTACATTTACACAATAATGATATATTTTGTAATTCTTCTCTGAGACTTGTAATTGAAAAATAATCGCAGATACACGTTGTCTTATCATATATTGAAACATAACAATAGTGTATTAAACAAGTAAGTGTGTTTATTAGTTCGGATTATCTGTCAAACAATTGATGACAGCTCAGTTTCGCTTAATATAAATTTGACTTTCATTCACACACAGTACAAAAAAGGTTGTTTGTTGCAATCGTTGCGACAGGCATTCGATATACATTAATTATTCATAACATTGTCTGTAATATTATTAAGGAACGTTATTCATATGATTTCTGTTGATAACGCTTCACGTAAATTGCGTGGAAGCCTCTAATGCTCGCTTGTACAACTGTTTTATCTGATAAGTTATGGAAGATAACAATTCAACGGTGATAGCTGGCAATGTCTCAACCTCAGCGACGACAATCTTGATAAACAATCTTACTAACGCGGTAACAGAAGCGGTGAATTTGTCAATTGCTGGGGTTACCGAGGTTTATGGCTCTGAATTGTTGACAACTGTCAATGTTGACACTCACGTTAAGAAGCAGCCATTGCCCCAAGAAACAACAAAAATCATTCGCACATCCACAGAAGATCCATTCGACGATTTTGGACCGCCTGATGGGATTGAGTATATTTTTGTACCTCTGGGTGTGTTAATTTCTGTAATCGTATTATCTGCTGTGGTAAGATCCCATTTCAAGTATCGTATATGTATTATATCTAAAAATGTCAGTAAATAAGTCAAATATTAGATATATTTTTAGAAATGATTAAATCTTTAAAAAAAATCATTGTATGTTTATTTTGTAATCACTTTTATTTGCTTCATTTTGATGCTTGTAATGATGATTCCAGGTGTTCTTTATATCCAGGAAGAGGAAAATGGAGCGTCTGAGACATAGACTGATGCCGTTGTACAATTTCGACCCAAGCGAGGAAGGTGAAGATGACTGGGAAACTGAATTGCTCGACGAGGGATTCACTAGCAGACAAAGACGAGTTAGTAGTGTAAATACTCAACGGGTTCACCGTACAACATAACTATAAAAGGCATAATTTTGCAGCAAGTCTATCGATCCATGGACAGGACAAACAATGCCGAGCTTTTTAGTGGACATTAACAATTTAAATTTTATTTCTTTTTTCATGCCATCATTTTTTAACTGGTAATCGAGGCTAATTGTATGCAATAATGACGCTTCATTATATTGGATGTATAAGTAGGTATATTATTTTTTTTTTTTTTTTTTTTTGAATTCTTGAGTATGATCTCTTATGTTGTGAGATAAATGTCCCTATTTGTGTTAATGCCAAATTTTCATGCAATTTATCATTGAAATATAACTCTAAGTATTAATTTTCTAAAGTTTAAGAATAATTGAAAAAATTTACACTTTTCTAATCCAAATAATTGACAAGAAACTTTAAATTTATAAAAACATTAAGAAGATAATTTGTATTAATTCTATGGTATTATAAGTGATTTAAAGTAACTCAGTATCATTATTATTTAATAATGATAAGAGGTCAAATAATGTGATAAAATTATTACAAGTACGAAATTAATTTTTGTTTTCTCATTTCATTTTATAATTTTAACTACTTTTACTTTTAATACTTTACAAATTTTAACTTTTAACTTATATTTTGTTGGCGAAAAGACTTAACTTTAAGAAAGCAAACATAAAGTTCCCTGTGAATGTATTTATATTTTTTCAACGATGCATTGCTCACTTTCTTTACAGTGCTAAACGTGTGCCATAAATGTTATTATTTCTTATGTAGAGATATATTCTGGCGACTGAAGAATGGATCAGTATTTTATTATATGGTTATATTAGTGAACAACGCTGTTGCTGCATTCAAAGCTGACAATCCACATGGGTAACGATGACTGTGAAGCCCCGTTTTGAACGAACATGTTCGAGAGCTTTTTATAAAGAATAGAAATAAGAGTGCGAGCTATCAATCCGATGCTCTTAAGGGTACAATTTGTTTCTCAGCTGAAAGCGTTCTCTTGACTTTGAAAGGCATCGCTTAAGTCTGTGTCTGTATTGACTCTTGAAAATATACTCTAGGGAAGAATCGACAACACTCACCTCATTGATTGAAATTGGCAACTTTTCTGATGCAAAAAACCAATTAATTATCATACAATCAATTTCCTTTAAAAATTTATTTTCAGCGTTAGATTTGCAATTCCGAGCTTATAAATATGAAAATTACTCACACAATTTAAAATATTTTACAAAATGCATTTGAGCAGATGTAATTGATGTTGCGCTTAAGTTAAGAATAACCAACAATTTTCCTAGAGTATTCAAAAACAATCTTTTCGTATAAACTTATTCAGATGGATGAGTAAGCTTGAACTGCAATGCCTTTTGATACAACATTAATCTCTACTCAACGAAATAAGTGATAAATATTAATAGACGATGCAACTGTGCATGAATTTTAGTTTATAGTCTTAAATGAACACTGAGAAAAATAAAAGGGCAAAAATTATTATTTTTCTGGAAGAGTTGACGTACACTTTCCTAGTAACATTATTGTAACAAATAGTAAATTTTATTGTTTAAATAATGACATATTTTTAGAAGTGAATTTTTCAATTCACTTTTAAATACAAGTAACTATCTTTAAATAGCATTCTGAATAAATGCCAAATCCGACTCCACTAGAATAATAATGATTACAATTAGGGTTGGGTAGTAATTTAATTGAAAGCTATTGATTATATTTATCAAATACATATCTAAATTTTTCATTTGTGATGATTAATTATGTTTATGCTTTTTTCTCAAATTTTATTTTATTTTCAGTGGTACAGTGACATTTATATTTGATATAGGCAAATCTTTATATAAAACATTTTCTTCTGTGTTTTTTCTTTTTAAAGTTTGAATAAAAACTTCATTATCAAACGTATTTTTTCATACTTAAAAATAGGACATCTGTTTCTAAACTCTTTTAAGGATATTACAAACATGATTGAATAATTTTGCCATTATAATTAAGATTAATTAATTACATGTAATCAATTATATATCTGTAAATATAATTTGTAATTGTCAATTACAAACATTACCTGCAATTGCTCATCCCTACTTACAATTTTCTCAGTGAACAGTACAACATGTATGTTGCTTTGTTTTTCAATATCCAATATGATAAGAAAAAAAATGATATTTTGTTATAGACTAAAAGTTGAAGCTTTTGTAAATAAATAACTATTTATTTCGTTATACTTCAAACAGATATGTTGACGATGGTATTTGTTAGTAGATAAAGAATTTTAATTTACAAAACGAAATACTAGATGTGACGATATTGATAGTTAAAAATGATTGTAGTGATTGTATAAGTAGCAGGGTAACACTATGGTGTAAACAGTTACGTGCGTATTGAATTTGTTTTTTGTTAAGTGTGATCATTGTATTTGTTCATATTCGATTAACGTTACTGAAATGTTTGTAAAACAAGTTACAATACCATTTTCGAATTATATTGTTAACGATGAAAGTGACATAATAATCAGTGTATATAATATAAATCCTGACAAAGGATAATAAATTTGATTTAGCTAATTGGTGTATGTTAGCTTGAAGTTACACAAATAAAACTATATAATAGTCAAGTCAACCAAAGAATTGTCAACAGGTGTTAAAAATTGCATAAAAGGTGTACACTATATTGAGCTTTCGCTATTGTATTCAAATATTAAAGATACGAAACGCAGAGTGCATTATTTTTACAATTGAATAAGAGTTATCCTGTTAAAAAACAAAAAGTATTAATAATGGCTTATAAATGTAGAATTTATGTTAGAATCATCTTGTTTAAAGTATATACATTTATTGAAAATGGATACTACCGAAAATGTTGTTTGTCTTTCCCTAGCAAAAAATTCTTATACGTTCCTGTGTAGAAATTTGACACAGGCACTTAAATAGGAACTTACTTGGGTTTCTATATGTTCAATACAGGAACTCATACTATCTAGAAACCTATCTGGATTCCCTTATGATTGATGATTCGATCAAACTGAATTCATACGGGAACCTAGATAGGTTCCCAGATGGTCTGGGTTCCCATATAAGAACCCAAATGAATTCCTATGAAGATTCCCGAGTCAAATTCCTATACAGGATCCTGCATAGATTTTTCGTTAGGGTTGAAGTGACCATTATTTAATGAAAATTCATTTTTGAAGTAAATAATTTTAATCTGTCAATAATTTAAAATTTTGACTGAAAAATTCTACATATTTTGCATTTTAAGACTAGACTTTTGTCATTTTTGAATAAACTATTTTATACAAGAATCGAATTTTGTTTTATAAAAATTCTTGTAACATTTTTATGTATGATAAGATTACATTCCATTGAATCTAATGTAAGATTTATTTCACTTAAATATTAAAATAATATTGAAAATAAGTGTAAATAAAGCGCAAAATTTCCGAACGGCCAGAAACTTTATAGTGTTAAAAACACAAATTAGTATTATTAGTACAGCATACTTATTTATCTATTGTAGGAAATGTTAAATTGAACTATGAGTTCATTGTGAGACTTTGAGGAAGGCCAATGATTGAAAAATATATTTGTACAAAAGTACAAAGATCGTATCCTGCATGGAGAATACAAAAAGTCACTCAGTGATATCTGAAAACTCTCTAAGTGATTTTACAAAACTCACTGAGTTTATAAAATTACTGGATGATTTTATAAAACTCCCTCGCTGACTTTACTAAATCACTGAGTGATTTTTTGCCGGAAATTTTATTCATAAAATCACTCAGTGTATTCTCCGTGTATATTTCGTCGCAAATAGAAATTAAAATAATTTGAATAACACTTTGAATAATAATTTTCTTTTAACTGTAATTTTCCAGTTACTGGAAGGTATGTAAAATGTTTTTCTATATACTTTCGAAATTCAAAACTTTAGACTTGAGCGCTATGTTAATCTTCTGCGGTATAACTGAAAAAACATGCATATTATCATAATTATGGTATTACTATGTATAATGTATTTGGACAAATGACTGATACTATTGAATATGTTGCCACATTAAGTCTACACATATTTCAGAACAATACCAAAAATCAATATGTACAATCATTCAGTGATATTACAGTTTTATAAATGCTAAATTGTTTATATTTAATCAAAAACCTTGCCAACAATTTGATTCTTTCCACATTTTTTTTTTTTTTTTTTTTTATTTTTAAATTTGAACACTTACTTTTAAAAGTACTTATTATACTAAAGAAAACAAAAATATTTGTATAAAGAAAAAATTGAAATTGTTCAATATAAAAATATAATATGTGAACAATATAGATACAAATTCAAAATTGAATTAAAATTGATACAAACATATTTTTGTTCAACGTTTACTAATACAAATTGCAAATTTACACAACTTGTAATTTTGAAGAATTCTAGTATAACACATTTAAGTAATAAATACAACATAAGCTTAAGAACAAATATTTTCATTTAAAAAATAAATTAATTTTAGAATAAACATTCTTTTTATAATTATAGTTTCAAGAAAAAATTTTAATTTTTCTTCGCAGTTTACCTATTTTTAGTACATTTTAGTTCAATTTGAAGTATTCGACTGAAAAATGAAATAACAGAGTATAACAAATGTATCAAAACAAACTCAATCAAATTTACCAATTAATTTACTATTGAATTTGTTTACAGTAAACTTTATTTCAATTAATAAAATTAGTCTTTTTTTTTTTTTTTAAAGATTGGGTAAAATAAAGAAAAAAACTTGCTTGTTTGAAATCTGGATCTTATAGAAATCTGAGGATGACGAAGATATACAGTTTCTAAGTATAGTGTGTGGCTGGTATATGCAAAGTACACAGGCGAAGAGAGGGAGGG
>JABFOV010003589.1:0-15970 GCA_022817685.1 Aradophagus sp. ZL-2020
GATTGCCGGTTCCTTCGCCGAATGGTTCGGTCGAAGATCGGCCATCGCTTTGGCGACGCTCCCACACGTGGCCGGCTGGCTTCTCATCGCCTTGTCACCCAACGTCACTATGCTCTATATCGGTCGATTTATCAGTGGCATTGGCACGGGAATGTCCAACGGACCTTATCTCTACATCAGCGAAGTAAGCTGACCTTAATTAAAGGATCCCAACATTTTGATGATAATAATAATTTAATTTTGTGGCAAAAATGAAAAAAATAGTGATTTCCATGTTATACCTGTGTTGTTTATACCAAATAGTATTATTTTGAAAGAAACGAATTTCTTTCTTTTAAAACGAAGAATCCTTCTAAAGGATCTTTTGAAAAAATTCTTCTCTGGGAAATTTAAATGAAAACCGTTTCCAATTAAAATTTCCAATTTTTGTGAAAAAATACTTTCAGCGTAACTGGGTTTTTTCTTTTGACTCGTTAAATTATAATAACCGCTGAGTAACAATTTTAACAATGGTTACTTTTGAGTTTTCCCAACAACTCAATTATGCTTACATACTGAACTTGATACTTAAATTACACAAGACAATAGTGGAGGTATGAAAATCAACAGTCGCGAGATCAATTTCGATCTCTCTGTATGTAAATTAAGATCGCGTTGAAATCCGAGATTTATATTTTTCGTTTACTTTTTTTTTTTTTAGAATTTTGTAAATTCGTCATTAGTAACTTGAACGTTGCGTGATTAATTATTTTGTTCGTGTTCTACGTAGACCGTTTAAGAGAATTTACCGTCTCATTTATTCCGTGAAATAATGCTGAGAATGTTGTTTGTTAAAGGCCGCAGCCCCTCACCAAAGACCTTGGCTTTCGAGCTGTGGACCAGTATTAGCCTCACTAGGGGTATTAATCATATACAGTTTAGGCGCAATCACGACATGGCAAAGAGCCGCGATTATTAGTATAGGACCAGCAGTTTTATCACTCGCACTCGTAAGGTTGGTTCAAACAAAAATTCTTCTTCAATTTCTACATTGAAATAATACTACATTGCATCACATATATTTCATTTGAAACAAGTTAACTTAAGAAAACACTAGTTCATAAAAATAAAACACGATTGATTCAAGTATATTTCACTTTAATCAATTATATATATATGTTATATACTTTAAAACTTATAAAATGAATTTATTTATGACAACATTCTTACAAATTTCTCAAAGAAAAATCTAAGTTATTTATACCCTATTTATCATCCAGTGAAATACCTTTCACTAAATAATAACGTACACTCACAAAAAGGATGCATTGAGTGAAGAAAAATTTTCTTGGTCCAAGACAAAATGTATCTTGATATTTTGCCAAGAATAAACATTCTTGAGCCAAGAAAACTTTCTTGATCCAATATACAAAGTGGTTAAGCCAAGAAAAAATGTCTTGACAGGCTAAAGTTAGGTTTTAATCGAAGAAAATAATTGCAAAACTTAGTGATTCTTGAACGAAGTTGAAGATTTTTGTGAGTTGAAAAATGTAATCTGTCTAGACTGTTGCCGGAAACGCCTGCCTGGCTCATTTCAAGAGGAAGAACCGACGAGGCGAAAGAAGCGCTCTATTGGTTGCGCGGGTCTAGCATACAAACGGAAACGGAGTACGAAAATTTGTGCAACTCGAAAACGAAGCCGTCGGAACAGAAGGGCGATTCGTTGAGGTCACTGGTCAAGCCGAACGTCTGGAAGCCATTTTTCATCCTACTCACTTTCTTCGCCTTGCAACAGTTGACAGGCGTTTACATAATTTTATTCTATACCGTTTTACTCCTCGATGACATCGGCGTTAGCATGGACGAGTACGCTTGCAGTATCGGCGTCGGTGCTATCAGACTATTCGCGTCTGTCATTGGTGCGGCAATGGCAACCAGCGTTGACAGGAGGTTTCTGGCTTGCATCAGTGGTTTGGGCATGGCTCTTTCGTCTACCGGCATCGCTATGTCCATTAGGTAAGTCAAACCGGTTGAGTTCGCGTTCTGCAAAATATGATTTATAATTTTTAATAATAAACTACATTATTTATCATTCATCTTCATTAGACGAAGAATGAATACTTACAAAGTACACGGTTGCACTCACGAAGTACTTTCAAATTGTTTGACAAGTACTTATAAAGTATTTATGAAACACTTGCAAAATACTTAATGAATACTCGCAAAGTACAAATTTTTGCTTACAAAGAGCTTAATATATGCTTCTAAAGTACTTGCAAAGTACTCATTACGTATTCATAAAGCACTTAGAAAGTATTTAATGGTTAATCACAAGGTATGAAATTATACTTACAAATCACTTAATGAAACTCACAAAGCACAACGTTTTACTTGCACAGTGTTCAACAAATACTTATAAAGTATGTATGAAGTACTAAATTGTACTTACAAAGTACCTACGAACTTTCCACTTGTTTCATTCACAATTTCGCTTCATGATTACAAACATGGACTATAAAATTCAATAATACTTGCTAACAGATTCAGCCTGGCATCCTGGATACCATTA
The DNA here is from genome assembly GCA_022817685.1 of Aradophagus sp. ZL-2020. Classification (NCBI taxonomy): domain Eukaryota; kingdom Metazoa; phylum Arthropoda; class Insecta; order Hymenoptera; family Scelionidae; genus Aradophagus; species Aradophagus sp. ZL-2020. Next base: position 2,549 of record JABFOV010003589.1, read on the forward strand.
CTTTGCGTGGGAAGTCACGTGGCCTTCTCGATAATCGGTTTCCTTACGTTACCTTGGGTAATGACCTCCGAACTGTACCCACTGAGATTTCGAGGAACACTCGGCGGCTTAACGACGGGCTTCGCTCAGGTCATGATCTTCGCTGCCATCAAAACTTATCCAGACATCAACAGGACGATTGGTTTGGAATCGACGTTGTGGATCTTCAGCGCCGCTGGTTTCATCGGTACCGTTTTCGCACTGACTATTCTACCGGAAACGAGGAACCACAGTCTCGACCAAATCGAGACCCGATTCTCCAACAGACCCAACAAGTGGATTTGCGATAACAAAATGACAAACATCGTACCGCAAATTGGCAATGTCACGCTCAAAAACTTTTCGTACATTAACGAAGAACTTCCAAGTATGCTCGCGAACGTTTACGTTTATGATAATATGTGTTTCAGCATAGGATTGGAAAATGATAAAGAAAAAGATCGAAATAAAGAAAAGGGCGATTCAGCGAAGCCTGAGACCGAAGTGAGATCGAAATTCGATCAAATTAGTTCCATTTCTTTGGAATTGGAACACGCTTATCTTTGACTTATTTAATAGTCGGTGATGAGGAGGATACTAGGTAAGATTGGTGGACGATCGAGTACAATAAACACGGTAGAAACTGGTTGAAATTATAAGAAATACGATTAAAAGCGATTGAACGCAGTTCAACCCAATTTAATTGATTTCAATCGATTTTCATTTTCTGTATTGTATTGTAATGTGATTGTTTTTTATACGTGCATTTTTTATAAATTTACAGAAATCGAGATGAACCGAGATATTTTCATGTGATATTCCGAACATACTTTAAAATTAAGTGTCTAAAATAAGTATGTGTTATAAAGAAATTTAAACGACTAATTATGTTAAGTGAGAAATTGAGAAAAAACCGATTGTATTGAAGTAGATATAATTAATTGTATTGTTTAGCAATGAACTTATACGAGAAGACATTTTTCAAATTATTTAATTTTGTAAAAAATTTAATCAATGTTATTATTAATTTTTTTATATTTAGTATGTACTCTTCTATTGCTAAACAGTGCAGTCATTTTTATATTCTTTCTTGTATTTTCAACATGTTTTTTTTCTAAGACAAATTACTTGTCCTAAATTATAATTTGCGAAAAGTGTTTTTAATTTCAAACAATTTGAAAACACTTCGTTATTACTGTTCGAAGGAAGAGATTTTTACTCAATAGTTACTAGTCTTATTTTATATATCTCATTGACTTACGGTCCATTTGATCATTTATTACATTGAGAAAATAAGAAACAATAATCATTAAAAAATAAAAATATGTCATATATTTATAATGTACAGCTGTAACGACTTAATTAAATACTTTGACCTGAGCTTTACAAAGAAAAAAAAACTGCATTTCCATTTGTATCTATGTTATATTATGTACTTTTTTGTATTTTTATCGTTGTAGATTAAAATATCTGTAAATATTGTACAAATAAATAAATACACGAAGAAAAGATATTTTGTTGGATCAACTAAATTAGCAGTATTAATTATACTAAATTTGTTCATAAAACAAAACTTTTCTTCGTATATCTATTTTTGAGGAGAATAATTATTTTTCAACGTCAATTTTTACCTATTATGATACTTAATAAAATTGTACATATAATTATAAATCCAAAAGCGAATGAATGTGATTTAAAAATGTATAGTGATATGCGAAAGTGTATGATGAGATAAAAATTTACACAATTATGAAACTATCTACATTTTGTACAAAAATATATTTTGTGAATAAAAATAAATTCGTATTTTTTATTCCTACAAGGACCACTTTTGAACATTTTTTTTAGATAAACAATAATTTTAATTGTAAATCTTAAGAAAATTATATAGCTAATTTAAATGAGTACTCAAATTTTGACATCGCTCCACTTCCGTATAATAAAAAGTGTTTCATCAGTGCAATAAAAATTATTTGAATGCAATAAGATATCCAATGTAATGATAAGGAAAAGATACCAACAGGAAGAATTATAAGCAATCAATTATTTTACTTGTAACTCAAGCGCTTAATTCAATGTCATATTACTTTGTAAAAGAAAAAAAAATCTGTCACAACTAATTATCAAAAGATATTTATTGATCATGTTTCTTTCGATTAATTAAAAGCGAAACGAAAGGGAAAGTGGCATTTAAAATTCGCACACGACAATCTACGAATGACGGTGTTAGTTCTTTAGTGAAATGACATGAAGGTGTCAAGATAAGTTTATTATTTATATATGTAATTCATTCATGGAATATTGGGCCAATAATTTTGCTTGTGAAGTTGTTTCAAGGCCACGCTTATTAACTGTGATTGCAAAATCCGGATTTGGCGTATTGAATCAATTAAGTGAAGGTTGATTGCAAAAATCATTGGCTGTGCATTGAGATATTGATTACCTTATTATTTATGACATCTAGGGTAAATGACATTCTTTTGATGTGTAATGATAATTTAATACTGCAAGTGAATTCGTTTTTATACATTTCGTCAATTTGAAGAGATTCCAATTAAATATTAAAAGGAAAAAAAACTATTCCCGCCATAATGTACTACTATATTGTGTAAAATCATAACGGAAATATAATAAAGATTTTATATTTGTCATACAAACCAAAATAGAAAATATTAAATAAAAATTTAAGGTCTTAAAACAATTAAATGACGGATCTAAAATTTAATCTTCCATATATTTATATTTAACACAGCAGATATTCTATAACAAAAATTACGTCTAACAAAAAAATATATGAAATATGCCTTCCAAAGTTTGTTTGGTAATATTACATGTATGTACACCAAATAGATTTGAAATGTCTCAGTTATTTTTCAATACCACAGATGTCAAATTATCAGAATAAAAATATATAAAATCTTTAACAATATCTACTTGAAAAAAATCGTAACATTATTATATTAAGAAGAGTACAAAACAACATTACAAAATACTTTCAAGGCTTCCGTTCATGAACCGTACAGGCATCTTTAAAATTAGTTGCATTGAACAATGTAAAGTAATCGTCGTGCAAAAGTCTAATGATGGTCTCTATAGGACAAAGTATTGACTCGTTTTTAACGATTTCCTTATTTTTCTTCTGTCGTGAATAATTTGCCGTGTAATAATTGCTCCCTTTGCAAAAAGGAATCTTGTGAGTGACGTCCTTCCCGTTCACCAATATCCGAAAATAAAAGTCGCTTGCCTCGTGGACGTGACTTTTCGTGACATTTGCTTTGTAAATCTCGACTATGAACCTCGACGCGTAGTACAACAAACTGGTTGTATAGTCAAAAAATATGTCCAAAGCGATCGCGAGGTACTCCAAGGTCTTGCTGTGTCCTGAGTATAAGACGATTTTCGGCTTGCCTTCCGAAATGATGTGCAACATGTGGGAAACTAAATTTCGGAGCAGGCCGTACGCGCGAAGCATGCCGTACTTTTTGTGAATTTTGTAAAGCTTACATTGACGACTTCGCCATTCTGTATAAGCAAAAATGTTTTCCACTTGTTCATTTTTCACGCACGTTTTCTGATTTAAAAAATAATAATCAATGCATGGTAACGTTCCATTGTGACAGAGGTACGTGAGCAATGCATCTTGAAGTATGTGCGGGTCGTTTATACTCGCTTGAACTTGTTCGGGAATATCAAAAACCACATTCGCAGTTTCTTTGATCATGCTCAAAACAGTTGAGTGCTTTTGCAGCTGACGAACCATTTCCTAAAAAGCAAAGTTAACAAAATTAAACTTATTTTATCTACATTCAATACAAAAAAATGAGTACAAAATTACTTACTTTCAAATGCATTCTATGATACCGCTCCGCAGCGGGGCATGTACAGTCTGAATAACAAAATGAGTAACTCTGCGATTCCCTCAAGGAAATTTTAACAAATTTGTCAAATATTTCATTTTCAAAAAACGCATATAACAACGCGACAGCACTTTGCACGGTTCTCCTGTAACGCGTGCTATAAACAATCACGTCTTTGTTAGTTAGAGTACTATTTTCCAAATTCATTTTTTTATAATAAGCCTGTCTCAGTAAGAGTCCGGTTTTAAGTAACTGTCCGATTCCAATATTCGTTAGCTGAGCTAGCTCACAAAGTTTTGTTTCTGATGGTATCACAGGAAATCCGTGGAAGGGTCCAAGAAACTGAGACCAGGCTGCTCGTGAATAAAGAGTGACATTTTGTAGGAAGTTTATGTAATTGCGGTAAATCGTTTGGAGTTCTGGATTTGTGCTGATGTCACCGGAACAACTGATATCATTGATGTTTTTCACATGTGATAGAGGACCGCGATCACCGTGTCGAATTAATATTAAAATCCCATCTAACGTCACATTACCTTCTACGTTTCCTGAAAGTTAAAATAGATGTTTATTTAATTGAAACAAAAACATGTAATATTATACTTTTTCTCGTTTTTAATTACTACATTTATTGTTTCTACGACTTATTATTAAAAAATTATATTTTATGAACCTTCACTTCCTAATTCAATATCGTTCGGTGCGTTGCAATGTCGATAACTTTTCTTCAACTCAATATCCGAATCAGTTACTTGTGGATATTCCAAAATCAAATAACCTTTCTTTGGTGCATCACTGATAACATTCGTACTTTCTCTGGTGGTGTATTTGTACATTCCTGTAATTTGGAGTAAGTATTATTGAAAAATAAACATAGCTGCAAAGAAGAAAGCAAAAGTTACTTACCAGCTAACAAAACAACAATCCATACAACTGGTACAATGTAATAATAAATTGTTCGGTACTGATAAAAAAAGCGCACTACATCCGATAACATCGTGCCACTATCTTTTTTTGTCAAATTCGAAATGATTGACATTGTTTAACAGAATGGAAGAGTTTGGTCGACATCGCTCAGGTACAACATTAATATACATCCTCGCACAAAAGTTTTATCAAATGTTAAATATTGCGAACACTTGCCATTGCACCGAGTAAAATTGAAATTGTAAAACGCTAATTACATTGACAGCGGTTGGTTTAATGAGTAAATGATACACGCTAAATGATTATGTATTATTTTGCGCTGAACGCAGGCGTCGGAAGACCTACCCTTACCACTAACATTTGTACAGCCGGCTGAAACCGTAGAATGTATAAATCTAGGGAAGTATTGATTATTTTAAAGAAATTGCCATTGTATGGAAACAAAAGACTTTGCTTTTGTTTTGCATTTAAGGCGATAACAACCATAACGAAATGAGTTACTTTTTGTAACGCTGAAAAATTATTGACAAAATAATTTGTAATTAAATAATTATTTAGGTTTGCCTGACAAATGGAAACAGCGATTTCCATCATTTCATGAATACTATTAAATAGTATAGTTTTGCAATTGAATTGTTATAATTACACTATATTTACAAAATTATTCTTTATTAATCACACAAATGTAAAGTAACATATATAAAACATTCTATGAAATAATTAAACTTATGAGAAACATCTCGCTCTAAGACTAAGTAAATAGCAAAGTTTATTACAATACGTATAAATTAAATCAAAGTACAAGACCGGAGTTTAAATATAAATTTAAATTCTATATGTACAATCACATTGTCAAAATTTGCTAGCCCTTTTCAATTTCAGTTGTGTTCAAAGACATTGTAGTAATAATGAAAAAAAATTGGTCATCAAAAACGTCCACTGTAGTTAATAGGAATAGTAAAAGGATGATAAATTAATTAGTTGTCACTAAATTCAAATAGTAGAATGAATGATTCACGAAATTATTCATTCAACTCGAAGCTTTAGTTCATATATGTCTTATGCTTGAGTTATTGTGATAAATTTCGTTCTATCTCTTTGTACCTCTCCAAAAAATATTCCACGTTAAATTCATCTTCGTCTCTAAAATAAAGAAAAAAATTTAAAATGTGGATATATTTATATTTCCTTAATAATTTATTTTGTTAAAGAAACGATTTTCACTACGAATAAATAATGTTCCTACAACAATTAACATTTATACCTTCGTTCCTACCTCAGTAAAATATTTGACACAAGTTGTGGACCTTGCATCTGAGTCGTGCGATGACTATCTTTATTATCTAATATTCGTTTTTCTAAACTTTTAAGAATCATATCCATATTGATTTTCTTTTCAAGTCTCCGTTTACAAAGGAGCCACTTCATTCGGTAAATACTCCTCACAGTTAAAGCAACGCTCTTGAAGCGAGGTCTATGGCGTTCATTATTTTCGACACTTGAATTCAAATGCCATGCTTCAGATCGAGTCAGCCGTGCGAGCATTGCCACTGTGTTTTCATCAGAAGTCTGATGGCCAGCCAAAATGCAAAGAATGTAGCGCTTTTGAAAAATCAAAGCTTTTTTCCGACTTTCACTTTGTTTGTACATTTTATAATAATATTGAATCTGAAATGCAATTAGACGTTTAATATACAACAAATGACTATCGATATTAAAATTTATTAAAGTTAATATAATAAAAAAAAAACGTACAAGCTCGGAAGCATACTTCTTGCATGCATTTATTATCTGATTATTATTATTTGATTGCGACAGCTGTTTTAATCCTATGTCGGATAAAGATTTCATTCTTGTTTGTAACCACTGACATTCTTCTTCTTTAGATTTTAGTTGCGCTTTCATTCGATCATAATCTGATTTAATTTCATCTCTTCTACATTCGATGAGGGTCATTTCACTAATCAACAATTCTTTCTCTTCCTTGAGTACACCTAAATTATCCTTCAAACGTACTTTCTCAGATTCTAGTTTTATAATCTTACTTTGAAGTTTTTCGTTGTTCTTCTTTTCACGATCATATTCTTCAATTAACGCGAAGTATTTATTTTGAGTTTCGAAATGCTGTGAGTGAAATTCGTTGTCGGCAGGAATTTCTAGACTCTTAATTTTTTTACGCAGCGCAACTATTTCACTTTGCAGTTGTTCTTTAGTTAACAAACAGGAGGACAACTGTTTTCTCAAACGCTAAAAATAATACGTTTTTATTATAAAGAAATTATTACAAAAAAACTGTATAAAAACTGTTAAATGAATGACAATTTTTTTTAAAGAACGTTAACAATAATAAGAAACGTTTTACCGCTATTAATTCTGCATCTTCTTGCTGCGATAAGTTCATCGACTCTTGAGCTTTTGCCAATTTCATTTCTAAACTACGACGATTGCATTTGTCGTTAATTAATTCTTTGTCCAAGATCATAATTTGTTTATCTTTATCATCTAATTCAGTCCTAGAAAAAAGTTAAATTGTTAAAATAATACATTTGCATGAATTTATAGTAATTATTTTTGTTATTTTATTAATTTATTTGTTTGTTTGTAAATTTATACTTACTTAAGATCAAGTATTCGTTTCTCATATTCAGCGATTTGAGATTTCAAAATGTCATTATTCGTCTCCAAGTGATTTTTCTGTTTAATTATTTCTTCATTCACTTTTTGTAACTGAGACAATTGCGATCGTATTTGATTATACTTTTGTATTATATTTTCAAGATAATCTTGATCTATTGATGTTGACAAAGAATTTGATTTTTCGGTTTTTTGTATCTTATCTTTTTCTGGTGTTTCGTTTATAAGAGGAATATTTGTATCCTTCTGTGGCTCCATTTCATTGGTCTGCTGTACCACTATATTAAAATGAAAGACATACGATGAATATCAAATTAATATGAGATTAAAATACCGAAACATAAAATACCTACATTTTTTGTAATACATTTTCTCCTCGTATTCCGCGATGAATTGGTCTCGTAACGAATTGATTGTTTCTTGTAAACTAACATTCAACTGTATCTCTTTTTCCAGTTGTTTCTTCAACTGCGATGAATTTCTGTACACTCGCAATTTAGTTTCCACCTCTGTTAATATTTCATATGCTTTTTTATTATCTTTACTGATTTGCATCGGCACAACAGATTGTTCAACAGATTCTAATGAATGGGAAATATCATCTTCAGAGTTACAAGAAAACTTGACCTGATTAACAAGATCCTCCAAACATTTGATTATTAAATTATGGTTCTTTAAGCTGGAATTTAATTTTGTTATTTCGTTTTTCAATTCATGAATTTCTTTGCTATAATTCTCACATTTTTCTTTACAGTCGTACAATAATCTGTTTTCATCCTCCAGTTCTTTATTACGAATCTTAATTTCATCCATGATTTCATCACTCTTTCTCATGCGACCGAGTAAACTATGAAATTCATTATTCACCTCGTTTAATTTTGTATGAAGATATTCATTGTTTTCTTTATAACTTTCTATTTCATGTTTAATATTTTCCAACGTATGCGACTTTGCATCCAACTCCGCTTGTACTTTTTCCAGTTTTTCCCGCATTTCTTGATTCATTAACTCTAATTCATTTTTCGTATCCTCTAGACCAATGTCCGACTGATTCGCGGTCAAGAATGGAATTACAGGAGTGTCATTTCTTTTGCAATTACTTTCAGTATCACTTTCATTGAGATGGTTCCGCGGACTGGTATAACTTAAATCTAAAAGTGGTACTGGCGACATTTCTTTGTCGGACAGTTTATCTTCCTTCGATTTAATCAAATTTGATATGTTTTGATTGCGACTTTGGAAGTGTGAAGAACTCTGTGCAGTTCTCACAACCTCAGCCATATCTTCGTATTCAGAGTTTATGGAAATTATGTCACTAAGAGTTCGGGCACTGTTCTTTGGCTGGTCATTTTGTAGTGCCTCATTGTCTTCTGGAATCGAATATAAGTAATCTTCGATCTCTTTATCCTTTTTAGCTAGTTTATCCTTCAAGTTATCTATTTCATCATTTTTATCGAGTAATAAGTCAATTTGTAAGCGATTGTACGTTTCAAGTTTGCGCTAGAATAACAAAATTAAATGTATCAGAAAATTTAACGACAACAAGTTTTTTTATGATTTTTGACAAATAAACAATATTTTATTACCTCAAGAACTTTCTTTTCTTCTTCTGTAACGTGCAAACGGTCTCGTAAATTTTTTATTGTTTCTTCTTTGCATTTGATGAGGTTTGATGTCTCACTTTCTTTATCAGAAAGGATTTCGTTTGCTCGATCAAGACGGGCCTTCAAATCTATCACCTAAATAAAATATAAAATTATTGACAGAAGAACAAATTAAGTATGATTGTTGTGAATAATTGAATATTCGTATTACTTACCTCTAATTCTTTTTCAGTTACAATTCTTTCTAGTGATTGTAATTTATTGTTAGATTCGTGTAACTGGAACTCTAGTTTGGATGTCATTTGCTTTTGAACAAAAGGTTCATTTTGTTTTTGCTGCTCGAAACGGCTTCGCATTGCTTCAATTTGGAACAGTTGTTCCGATGTTGTTTGTTGTAACATATCATGTTCTGCTTGCAATTCCTGATAACAAATTTAAAATAATTAAATACAATTATTTACAGATGTAAAAAAAACTCTTGGATTTTAAGTACCTCGTTTTGATTTTTTACAGTGGCCAATTGCATTTCTAAATCCTTCATTTTTTTCAAAGCAGCTTCTTCAGCTCGGCCATTTTTCAAAAGTTTTTCCTTTAATCTTAAAACTTGGTCCAAAGGTAAAGTCGGAGGTGCGCTTGGATCATCAGGAGATGAAGATCTTACCGCATCAACGTGATCTCTTATCGAAACGTCTTCGCTTGGTTGACTCAAACTGGGAGTTGATCCAGACACATGTAACTGTTCCAACTCCTTTGTTCTCTTGTCCAAATAAGACTGCATCTCTTGCAATAATACTTTCATCTGTTTCAAAGCTGATGAATTGCCATCAAAATGCTCCATGCTGGTTTGATATTTTTTGAGTTCATCCTGCAAAACTCTTATCATTCCATTTGTCTGACCATTTTCCGTACCCATTTTCAAATTTTCCAATTCCTCCGCTAGATCTTTCTGGTTGTTCGTTTGGACAGCTATAATCTTTTCAAGTTGTTCAATTTGATTTTGTAAAGCTGCCTCTCTTTCATCTCGTACTCGGATATGTTGCTCCTGTTCAGCTATAATGTCTTTCAGCATGAGAATCTTGCTTACTGCAACTTTATTCTCCGACTCGATTTTCGACTTCATGTCCTCAAGTTCGTTCAATTGCGATATCAGTTCGCGCATCTGAAATCGCAGAGTTTGTGCCTGTTCGTGTGAAGTTTTCACGGTTGGGACATTTAGAAGGTGCAATTTATTTATATTCATGTGCAGATAGAGTTAGATGAAAGTAGGAATAAATGAAGTAATAAAAGAGAAGTTAGTTCAAGTTGAAGTAAATCATTCTTATTTTCATTTAAATGGTAGAATATTTTTTAAGTAGTTTGAAAACATGCTGCATCAAACGTATGAAATTAGTTTCAGAAAGACAAATAAAACGTTATTTTACCTCAGAGTTGATTCTTAAATCTCTATCCTTGTCTCGCTCTTTTTCTCTTAGTTGTTCTTGTAAGATTTTGATTTCTTTTGCGGCTTCGTCACGTTCATTTTCACGCTCACTGGCTTGTTCTTCCAAAAATTTACGAGTGGCCTTTAATTGTTTATCCGCTGCTTCGATCTTGAAGAAAGAATATTATAAAAAATAACTACTGAGATTCATATTATTTATCTATAAAAAATTTGTACTGGAATTGGATTTTTGTTTGAGTTTGACTATGAAACATCTTTTTTACATTTTTGAGACCTAAAAATATCATCACTTACTTGAAGTTGTAAATCGTCTTTTTCACGTTTTCCACTATCCAGCAGTTTTTCAATGCACTTATAAAGCTCTTCAATTACTTGAACCATTGGCGAATCACTTTCTTCTTCATTAATTAAAATAGATTTAGCTGAAAAATGTAAATTAAAATAAAGCATGTGAACTTAAATAAGTTATCGGTCAAATAACAGTAAAATGTCTAAGTTTCAACATTAAATGATAAACACATACCTTTGTCCATAACATGTGACAGTTCTTGACTTGCTTCAAATGAATTCGGTTCATCTTGTTCTCCATAACCCTCCGTTATTATTTCTTTCCGTTTTTCCATGTTGAATAGCCTTTGCTCAGCATCCAACAACATTGATTTTAGCTCCTCATTTTCTCTTTGATAAGACAAAATGATATTCTCCGAGTCGTTTATGGTCGAGGCTTTGATTTCTTCATTATTACGAATATCTTTGTTGTTGTTTTCCAAAATACCACTCATGTACGTCAAAGACGAAGTTGAAATACGAGCTATCTCATCACGAAAACGGACTAAACTGTTTCTCAAGTGAGAACGCAATTTTTCCAAATACCTCTTATCTAAGTTCTCGCAGTTTTGAGCCGAGTCGATATCGTCATTTATAAGTGCCGAAATTTCTGTTAAGTGCGGTACACACCGGAATTCCTCTATTTGATATTCATTATCATCAAACTCGTTATTTCCCATGGAAGCAGAAATAACGGCAGCTTTGAATTTGGTTTTGAAAAAGTGTTTAAAACTGTCTTGTTGTTTAACAAGACAACTGCTAATTTCCTTTTCACAGGCCACAATGTAATGCATTATTTCTTCTAAATAATCATTTAGAATTATACAAGTTTTGCAGAGTAATTGTCTAAAAAAAATAAAAATTCACTAATAGAAAAAGTACAAACAGTTAGCATGTTTCAATGAATGATATTGCTGATCAAACTTACGTTTTTTTGAAAGAATCAATCGCAGCCAAAGATTCTAACTGTTGATGTTCATTTTCAACTGCAGATATAATATTCAAAATTTCAACATCATACTGATTGATTCCACGAACCTCATTTTCGGGAGAAATTTTATTTGCTGGGTCCACAATCCCTTCTCTTTCTGACAATTTTTCTAACAACTTCATACCATCAGAGTCAGTAGAATCTGATAAATTCAAACTCTAAAAACGAAATAAATTTAAAATAATTATTTACTATGTTTATTATAAAATTATTGCAAGTATATTAATCAAATTAAAGACATACAACTGTATGAAGTTCCAATATACTATTATCCATTCTGGTTTCATTTGTTTGACAAGACTGTAAAAAAGGAAAATGAATCATGTAATAAATATTACAAATATTATAATAAATATACTAGTAAAACGTTCCTAAAAATAAATAGTACCTGATGAATTTTCTTCTGCGTTGTTCCATTATACTGTTTCTTCGCATCTTCTGACTCCTGAGCCAGATTTTCCAATTTTTTTACATACTTGGATATAATATTAGTAACATTCTTAGTGTCACCTTTGGACAATGCGACTTTATCTTTATTATTGCTCAATTCAGAATGCAATTCTTCATTCACATCCGTATCATCAGACAAATTTTCATTGTCGCTTTGCTCCATCATCTTCTTAGAATGCTGGCTAAAAACGTCTTCCTTATATTGTTTCTCCATCTCTGCACATTTCTGTACAAAATATGTCTTTAAATCTTGCATCTTTTTCGAATAATCATTCTCTAATTCACTTCTTACATTCCTCAACCCATCAAGTTCATCTTCGGCGCTAGCAAGTAGTTCTCTTAGTTTATCATAATCAGCACATTTTTCTTTCAACGCCTGATGTTCAGCATGTAGTTTTTCAACCTCTGCTATAAGAATATTGTTCTCCTTTTCCAAAGTTTCCATTTTGATCTCATATTCATGCAACTTTTCCGAATCTTTCAAATATAAATCTCGCTCTTCTTCCAGCTGCTTTAACATCGCTACCTGCATATTCTGTCTCTCCAGTAACCTCGTCACCTCCAAAGGCATTGCATCTTTTGTCTCAATATCGTAAGTAGTAACATAAGCTTCTGATTTATCTTTCGTTACATTCTCTGTATCTAAGAAAGACTCTTGATACTTGCTTTCTAGCAAAAGAGATTGACTTAAGTATTGAGTGATCTCCGTGCATTGTGACCAAGCAACGGCCAATCCCTGGCGTAACATATCCACCTCTTTTTCTAGCTTATGATTGACATGCACCACCTGTTTTAGTTTATTTGTACAGTCCAGCTGTGACACATTTGAATCCATATCATCCTTACTCTTTTCATTGGCAGAATTCTCATCAACCGAGCTGGATGTAAGCTTATCCAAAGTATTCTTCATGTCTTTCAGCTGCTTTTCATATGAGCGTTTCATCATGTTGGCCTCTTGCAGTTCTAAATGAGCCTTACTGACTTGCTCCTCTAAGCTGCTGATTTTTTTGACCAATTCTTTCTCCAGTTCCTGCTTTTTGTCCAGTTTTTGCTTCGCCACTTGACACTGAATACCTAATTCATTGATGGTTTCATAGACGGTTTGATTTGACTCACTCATGAAACTATTACTGCTCAAACGAGATATATTAAGTGTGCGGTTTTGTATAGAAC
>JABFOV010003590.1:0-15970 GCA_022817685.1 Aradophagus sp. ZL-2020
AAATTATACTGTGCTAGAAAAACTATGTTTTTGATAAAAGATTATTAATGATTTATTCAAATAACATTTTTTCTATGACAATCTTAAGTAGTGTACAAGAGTTCAAAAGTTTGTACTTTTAATCACTTTGTTCCAGACACTTGTAGTAAAAAATATGAATTTTCAGGTACCGCCAATTAATGTCAAAGAACCTTTGGATTTAATACGTTTGAGTTTAGATGAAAGAATCTATGTCAAAATGCGGAATGAACGAGAATTAAGAGGACGTTTACATGTACGTATTTCATACATGAAGATGAATATTTGTCTAAAAATTACATACAGAATGTCTCTGCATGTAATGTAAAATAATACAAAAACTGTACTTTTGCATATAATTGTATTGTTTTTATGATACAGCCTGTATTAAGTTCAGTTTTTGTTAACATAAGGAAAAAAAAAACAATGTTATCTCTCCTTTGTAATTTATTAAAAAAAAAGTAAAAAAAAATATATATATATATACTCAACTCCCACGTAGGAGTATATCGCATAGATATCCCTCCGCGAGGATACCCATGATTCACTTGCCATACTTTCATCACCGTAACACTTACTGTAATTATGAAGATAAAATTAGTTTAATCATAGTAATTTTATATTCTTTTTTCACAGGCTTATGATCAACATTTAAACATGGTTTTGGGGGAAGTAGAAGAAACTGTCACATCAGTGGAAATAGATGAAGAAACTTATGAAGAAGTTTACAGAACAACTAAGAGGAATATTCCCATGTTGTTTGTTCGTGGAGATGGCGTGATACTTGTCTCACCACCCAGTATGCGTGCTGCAATCTAATTATACTTTTTTATATATATTTTTTATACATATCATTTTTGTAATATACGTACATATATATTAAGTCAAAGACAAGTTTTTTTTTTGGGTGTATGTATATTAAAAATAAAAATACTTATTCTAATAAAAAAAATTGTGTTCTATTTCTTTTATGTAAAATTATGTCATTGTCATTATCATATTAAAATGATAAAAAAAAATGCTGATAATTTTTAATGAAAACACAAACAAGTAAGTATTCTTTTTATATTTTACATTAACAAGAAATATCCATTTATTAAACTTATTTAAATTTATATATTAACAGTTTTCGCGAAAATAAATTTTGTCCAAATATATAGGTAGACCTTAGGAAATTAATAAATATCGTATCGAGCTCTGCTTTATAGAATTAAAATTTAATTACCGATTTTTTCTGTATTTTTAATATTATTGTTTTTATCAAAGATATTGGTCACCCGTAGTTTTTTAAATGCAATTTAAAATTATGATATTGTTGATACCTTCCTTTACATACATCATATTTATGAAAATAGCTGATGTGTATCAAGAGTGATATAAAATATAGTAGTGTTGGTATGATTTACAATCATGGCAACACTGCTGTCTTTAAAATTTAAATCAGCAATATTAAATCCTATATAACATTTTATTAAGATCATTGTCAATGCGATTCACTTTTGATTGTTACAACAACAAATCATTAAGAATTTTTAAAACTTGTATGAAAGATTATTAAATGCAATCAAAATGTTTTTACGATTACCGATTACAAATTAACTTCTTTTGTTGATTCGCATTTATTATAATAAATATTTTAATTGAATGTTTTATTGGTGTGTATTGATAAAATGTTGCGTACTTTTTTTTTTTTTTTTTGAAAAATATGAGCTACTATTGATGTAAAAATTGTACATTTAAATAAATATTTTACATTCATTGGAATCATAATAATATAAAAAATCATTTTTTTAATGAAAGCAATAATAATTTGCTATATTAATTATTTATTTATTATTAAATGAACTCTGCATTAGGTAAATACCTATTTCATTATATGTTATACGCCAATCGCTCAATATTGTAGCGCGTGCGCCTTTCTTTCTACAAGTAATATGTTTTGTAACCGGTACAGAGATATTCCCGAACAAAGAGTATAGGCTTCAGTGGCGAGTATTTGATAAAAATTGTAAACTCATAATGTTTAATATCACATTGAAAAAAGCAATAATTTTCTGCGTTTGAAAAAGTGCTGTTAAAAAGTAAAAAGGAGAATCAATACAAATATTTTTTGTTTTTCCCTCATTATTAAGTGAGTATAGAAAAAATGTTTAAAAAATACAACTTTCAATAACTTGAACTATCGATTTATACATAATAATTATTATTGTTCGATGATGTGAATACACGTTCATCATGCAGTTATTAAAAAAGTGCAAAAAATCTTACTTTTTCAATTAATTTTATCATACAAATTAAAAAATATTATAAACGTGATATTATTTTTAAACTAGATAAACAAATAACAAATGGTAAAGAACAAGTTCATTGACCCACACATCATGTAGGGGTAAAAATATAGATTGTGAATATGAAACGATACAGTAGTAATATTTGTTTATCTTAATTTAAAAATATCTTTAGCAATATTATTTTTATTGTTCGATAACAAAAAATGTTTATTTTCGGAATAATTTTTTTTTAATCACGTAGCTCAAAATTTGGAATAAAAACAAAATGTGTATACGTAATTTTTTTTGCTGTAATTTATAAGCTGTGAAATAGTATATTTCGATACGAGATTGCTGACGCCTGAGTGTTTTCGTAACGAGTGCTTGTGCAGAAAGTAATAATTGCTCACTAACGAAGTCTGAAAATGAAAAAACCAGCTTTGATTAAGTTTTTTGATTTCAATTTTAATATGGAAAAACGGGTCTTTTAATTGTGGAATATAATAAAAATACACACAATTACACAAACGTCAACTGTCAAGTTCTTAATGATTGCAGATGACGGAAATGGGAGCATCTGATTTAATGAACACTTCGGAATCCCCATGTAATTTGGGCCCACCTCCGGATATGATTTTACATTTACCGCCGCCTCCATTCCCAAATTTTTTACCTTATAAAACCGATCCATATTCTAATGTTGATTTGTTAACATTTTTGCCGCATCTGAATAATAGTCCTTGCAAACATTTATGTGACTGGAAATCTGAAGGTGTGCAATATGTTGATATTCCACAACAAGGTACGTGAAATATCTCGAACTGTTAATAGTCATAAATGGGAAATTGTATTGGAATTGTAAAAAAAATGAATGATAGGACAAATATTATAATTGGGAAGTGATCAATTTATAACAATAAACTAAAAAAATTGTCTACTTGCAAAGATTACTTTTCAATGTTTGGTTTTACGGAATATTTAATGATCGTTGCGATTGCGCGTTCATCATCACATGATTTCAAAATTTATGTTATAGGAAGTGGTTTTGATGACACATGGTTACTAATTTTAATATCATTCTGTGTGGGAATAATATTTATTGGAATAATTTTGACAACCTTATTTTTGAAGTGCAAAATGTAAGTATTTGAAATAAAAAATACTAATTTGTTAAGTGGACCTGTACAGAACTGCAACTTTGCTTCATCGGTGTTCCATGTAACACAGTTTTAAACACAATATTTTTAAAATTATCTATACATTACAAAATTCATAACTATCGGTTTTATATATAGGAACCCATCTCATCCAGAAACCTAAATGGGTTTCCATATACGCGATGATTCGATCAAATTGATTCCACACAAGAATCTAAATAGCTTCCTAGACGGTATGGGTTTCTATATAAAAATTCGAATAAATTTCTATGTAGGTCCCTGTATCAAATTCATGTACATATATGGGGATTTTTTTGTTAGGGTGTCTTGTTATTTCTGCTATAAAAAATCAATGAAATGTACGATAAAATGTTTAAATAAATTTTGTTTCCAGAAAAACCAACTCTGCAAACAGAAACGGAAAAAACGGCGTAATTTCTATGCCAACTACAAACTCAAGTATGAGTGCTAAATGTGGCCGGATTGAGAATGATACTATTTTGTACCCATGTGCTGCAGAAACTTTACAAGATGGTCGCGTAATGTGGGCCACCCTTACACCACGTGGAACAACTCGCCACTATTTGGAAGATCACACTTACGAAACGATAAGCAATGGCACCTACCATAAGAGATTAAGTATTCCTGCTGCAACTGAACATGTAAAATTGAAGGCAATGCGACCAGCTACGGAATTTAAATTACACTTTATTCTTGCTTTAAGCAACACATCTTTAAGTTCAAAATTCGCTAAAAGTGAAATCATTTTCTTGCAAAAAACAACTAAACGTTTGATAACTGTATTTGTATTTACGGTTTCTTAAAGCAAGGTCTTCCAGTTCCTTAAGGTTTCTTAGAGCAAGAGTCGAGTGTAAGTGATACATAAATCATTAACTTGTATATAATATTACAGACTTATACAGAACCCCCTGTTATTCGATCTCCAATCATGTCTACTAATCCGAAGATGGAAAGAGCTTTTGACAACACTGGTTTTGTGGATTACGAAGAACCTTTATCATTAGAGAGCGAGTATTATCAAGTAGAAGATAATTTAGATATACATGAAATGGGTAAGAACGATATTTTTTTATACACTGTAACTTCTGGTTAAACTTGGGTTAAAGTGAATGATCTACAATGGAACTTTTACGATGAATTTCCGAAATTTTTTTATGTATTTCTATGATTTTTTGAAAACGATTTATATTTGTTCGATCGGCAAAACTTTGTCCGCCGAGTTTCTAAGGAATGAAGAATTATTTCGAATGTTAATTGATTTTATTGCAAAAAGTAAACGAATAACCGATAATTTATCATATCAAATTAGAAATAATTCATTTTAGAAGAATTTATTTTATTCGTTCTGTCATCAATATTTTCAGGTGGATTTGGAATTCAGACTTTGAGACCACGAGTGAGTTCTCCAACAAGAATCGAGCATCCAAATTTACCGCCATTAAATCTTCACCCACATAAGACAGCTTATCACAAGATAATAAATCAACGTGCGTCAGATACCATTTTACGGAGTGGAATTCCAACAGCTACTTATATTCCTACTATTTAACTCGACATAAGTAATCGAAGTTGATTTTTTCTTCGAAAATATAAATATTGTTTGCTTTGAAATAAACAATGTAATGTAAATCCTCAGTTGTTATACATTTTTTTATTTATTTTTGTGAATTTAATAAAATACTTAAAATTAACTTATTTAAAACACTCTAATTCTGTGACATTAATATTAAACAATTATCTTAAGAATTTCAGAAAGTTTAAGAAAAAAAAAGTAACATGAAATGTCAAATAATGAAAAAAAGAGACTAAAACTATTACTTATAATGAATCATAACTGTAATCAACAAATTTCAAAGAATTTTGTATTTTTTATGTATACCCCAAACATTGATCAAATAGTCTTACTTTGTTAATGTCATTTCGTCGGTGGGCGTGTGCAAGTTAATAGCGACTGCGGCTGGTTATTCGAGAAAACATGTTATTATAAGTTGTATTAAATCAAACAAGACGTGTGAAAACCCTTTCCTTTTCCTGCTCCAAAGTCACTATTATTTTGATACTTTTGTATAAAATCTCGAAGTTATGTTAATATTGTTATTAATTGTAAGAAACAATATTATTTATTTATCGATAAGTTTAAAGCTCGGTGATGTAAGTTTGTTATGATTTTTAAATAAAAAAAGCACAGACTAATTAAATAAATAATTAATTATTTCTTCGTACTAAAATATGCGTTATCAATGCAAAAAAAAAACTCCAAAAATCATACTTCCAAAAATAACAAAAATCTAATAACAATGCAGCGTTTTCATTATTTCATTTTTCATTAATTTGACGATCAGACTGAAGTGGAATTTTTTTTTTCATGCACGCCACCTAGCGTTACGTCGAAGAAAAGGAATGATCGACGCGCTGTTTACAGTTTAATCGTACAAAAAATTGATAATAAGAAAAAAGTTTAAACTTTTTACATTCAGTTTGTCGTTCTGTGTTTTTAAATGAATCTACGTAATTGAATAAACTAATAAAATAAGAAAAAAAATTGTTATTGGAACATCTCTTTTGATAGAAGAATAATTTATTATAATTAAACTGTTCAAATTGTATTCCGCACTTTGACTTGAAACGCAAATATTATCTATATCATTAAAAATTCAATTATAAGATTGTTATTGAACTTGTAATAATTGAACAGTTAGATATAGGAAGTCGCCGATGATACTACGTAACGCATGGCGCAAATCATATTTTTTAGCGCAGTGATAATGATTAATATATTCATATTATCTTTTCGCGCAAGCAATGACAAAAACGAATGAATAAGACAGTAATTTTATCAATTAATAACATATTCATTATAGCATTTATTATAATATTTGGGAATTCAAAAATGAGTTTTATCGATCACTGTCGTAGTCATAGAAACATGCACCTTATACACAATTATATCACACATAGTGAGAGCATATTTCAGTAAATGGTTCATTCATTTTTACGTCATTGTTAATGTCATTTAATAGTAAAGCAACGTGTGAGTAAAATTAGGTAAAAAATATTACATTTTTGCACGTTCGACGGATCAATAAATGTTTGGTTATCACTGCTATTAAAACACATAAAAATCATACGTCAATAATAGTTTAAATTAAAACGAATACACTTGTGTTTTTACTTTTAACTTACTACACTCGTATTGTAGTTATACGTGTATTTATTTGCAAAAATATCTGTATTCATTCAAGCACGTCTATTTACGCAAGTTTATCAAGCAGATTTTGTAAAGTAAGCTAAGACATTTCTTTTATTTTGAAGTTGATGACAATCATGAAAGAAAGTAGCGAGGACCAAGAAAGTCAAAAAGTATCTTACTCTAAATACGACGATCGCGATAAGGATGAAACTAAAAATCATGTGAGTAGCAGACCAACTACTACGAGAATCAGATCTTCTCGTATTTTTAACACAGATTTTTCCGAAGTACCTTCGTCATCGCCATCCAATGCACGAGATTTTATTAGGTATGTAGTGTTACTGTATTCTCTAATAATAATAATACAAGTGTATTAAAAAAGTACACATTTGTTACAAGTTTTTCTCACAGCATTTAAATGCAACAATTTAATATTTGGCGTAAAAAAATCGTAAGAAAGATAATGTTCGAAATTCTGTTGCTTTTAATGTTATTATTTTATAATTATCTTTGTCATCTGTACATTTTTTAATTAGTTATGAAAAAGATAATAACGTCTTCACCGGGGAATCAACCAACTTGGACAGCGATGAAGAATCGGAAGAAGAAGATACTCAGAAATTGAAAGTTAGCACGAGCTACGATTTCAAACAGTTCGAAAACATAGAAGCTTCCTCAGAGATGAAAGAATGCTTTCAAAATATTTTGAGGTAAGTTGTTATGCATAAAATGTGAAAATATTACTAAAATAATGTTATTAAATTGTGTGTTTATGTGTTACTGGAACTTGAATAATCGATCGACGAATTTTCCTGCGTTTTAAAAATTGTACAATTAATAATTTTAATACGGGAATTAAAATTGTTGTTAATCGATGTCATAATTTCATTTTCAGATATGCTCCTCAGGATTATTCGCTAAAATATAAATTAATACCATTTTTACCTCATTATATACCGGCAGTTGGCGATGTTGATGCCTTTCTGAAAGTTATACGACCCGACGGCGTAGCTGATAAAGTTGGTCTTACAATATTGGACGAACCGAATGCAAATCAATCGGAACCTGCCGTTTTACATTTACAGTTGAGAAGCAAAAGTAAAAGTGCTGGTACATATCGGCATTCAGTAATAAAGAGAGTTGAAGATGCAGAAAAGAATTCAAAGGCTATTGAGAAGTGGATTGAGGACATGGACAAGTTACACAGAATCAAACATCCGCTGACAGTTCACTTGACAAACCAGTTTCCAGATGTTGACACACATTTTCAGCAATGGCCTAATGATGTAGAGGAAATGTTAAACGAGGCTCAAATAGATTTTTCTACGATTGACTGTTCTCTTTCAGATTTGGTTGATATTATATGCGGCCTTTTAGATATTCCGGTGTTTCCACATTCACGATTAGAATCACTGCATATTTTTTTCAGTCTGTACTTAGAATTACAAAATATGAAAAACCCAATTCATTAATCCGAATGTATCACTTTATATACTCTCACCTTGCTCATGGAACCTCTGGCGTAGGGAACGAGCAAAAGACTCGTATATGAAACCCAAGAATCCTCTACTTCCCTTTTTACTGATGACATGCATCGATGAAAAATTCTTAACCAATTAATAGTGAATATTTGTGCTAAGTCTCTTTTTTGTTTTCCTGTTCCACTGTTAGAAGGTAGAAGATAGAACGGAAGGTGGTGATAGAAGGGAGAAGCGCAGCACAGGTGAAAAGTTTCATATGGGGGAATGACGAACTGTGCTACAGTTCCATACAAAGTGTACATTTTGATATAACTCTGAATAGAGAAGAAAATGTAATTATGGATGGTCAAGAATTAAGTCCACCTTGTGGTGAATCCTTCTTTCTTGAAAAATATTATATTTCGTAAAAAGACCCCCTTCTTTGACACATGGACAATAATATATGAATCAATAAAAGAATTTTTACTCAATATATCTGGCATTAAAAAATATTTATCTACGACATTTATTTCTAATCGTACATTTTGCATCAAAAATATTTAAATGATACCTTCAACCGAATTCAATGTTTGCATTCTCAATGTTATTTAAAGACATTAAAAATGTATTATTATTATTATGAAAATCTAAGGGGGGGGATGTATAGGGAAAATGTCATTAAAACAATAATATAAAGCGATTGGTGTTGAAACAATCACAATGATATGTTTAACATCTTTGAATAACTTGAACTACTTTTTTTTGTATATTTGTTCCACTTAAGTTTTTTTTTTTTTTTTTTTGTATATGATGAGAAATATGCAAAATTTCTTTGCTTAAGGAGATTATTACCTCGTTATTCATAAAACATTGCATATTTTTCAAATTACAATTTAGATTGTATCTACAAATTTTCTTACATTTTATAGAATATTAAGTAATTAATTATTTTCATAATTTTTATTGTAATATATCTATTTATTAAAAAAACTGGCAGATGCAAACCCAGACCTTCTCTTTGTCAATAACTAGTGGGAAATCAGCATTCCTCGACCTAGTTATCTACTTAGTTAGTCGATCTTGGAATTATACTTATCAAATTATCAAAGGTCGATAAACAAATTAATTTTTATAATCGCGATAGATATTTGTAATGTTACCGAAATAGCAATTTAGTTCCAAAAAACTATAAGTAAACAATATTTCCACCAAATTCTCTCTCTTTTTTAAGAAAAGATAAGTTTTTACATGATATACAATTTCATTTTCATAAACAAATTTACTAATTGATTCTGAATCTCAATTTAAAATGTATACTTTTTTAAACATATTCATCATTTAAAAATTTATACGAAGAATAACAAAAAAAACTTGTGTATCGCGTTCACAGAAATTTCATAATTTGGGGGAAAAAAGTTATACAAATAAAGAAGATTGTAACAAGGCTATTTCCTATTATTCACAAGGTGGTATTCAAAACAATTGAACGATCTTGCAGAAATTTGTGTGCGGGTTTTCCTGCATAGATTAAACTTAAAGTCAGCTATTTCTGCTGGGTGAAAACCTGTCATTATTTTGTCCTTTTAAAGTATTTCTATTTTCCACGAAAATATTAAGAAAATATTATTGCAATATACAATTTGCATTGTGAGTCCCGGGCATTTCCGGGTTGTAAATTAAAATTTTTTTTCACTCTTTTAAGAGAGGAGAGAAAGTTTTTACAAGGTAGGAAGAGAATGACGATTTTTAAGTGGCACATCCGATTTTTATTTATCTGTTGGTTACAAACCTACGATAAAATAAATAGGATTTCTGTAAAATATTAGCGGCAAAACATGAATTAGGGACAAACAGAAATTTATTTTTTTTCTGTCAATTATCGTTTGTTGAATAATTAAAATTACACACTCTTATCTTACCATAAACGGAATCATATCTTGCTAGAAAAATGAAAATATGTGCCCTATTGATGTCGGTATATCAAACTAACGAAAGTATAAGAGAATCGATAATCGATTATCTTAGATCATGTTCTCACAGCATGGAAATATAATTATAATATACGTATCAATTATGATGCGAATTTTCCTGTGATAAATCCCTTTGTCAAAATCGATTGTGTAAAAAATCACAATTCGTTCTTTCGGAAAGAATTTTTTTCCAGAGAATAAGGTACATTAGTAGTAAACTCGTATAGTGAAGAATAGAATTGTATGAATATTTGTTGTATTTTTTTTCTCATATAAGCACTAAGTTTATAGCATAGGACCCCAAAATAGAAATTTATCAATAAAAGAAAGTGTAATTAATGAGTAATATAAAATTGTTAATATAATAAAATGAAAAGATATATTTATATAATTTATTTTCGAACATGTCTACATTATATATGTTCCTTAAAATGGTACAACTTCAATTAATATCAATTTATAATTTTATTTACTGAAGGAAAAATAGACGTACAATATTTAATAAATAGTCGTGAAAATTCTATAAACTGAGCAGAACACAATAGTATCCATTTTTCTGTACGAGTTTTACTGAGAGGTACCAAAACCTCTTAAAATGCCTTGTGTCAACTTGATAATGTTTCATATTATTTTTACTACGCACTTACATATAAGTATTCATATTTAATTACTTACACTACATTTCGACCGTGATTATAATTATATAAGTAACAATAAATATATAACTCATCAAAGACTTCTGTGCGTTTGTCTTTATATATTCATTTATGTTTTCGAAATTCACTATATATTTTTAATGCTTGTCTTTTTATACAAAAAGTCAATGGTCCTTAAAGATTAAGCCGTCGTCGTTTATTAACTCTATCGCGTTTGATTTGTCTCCTTTTCCATGTATTATTTGAGTTATTTTGCTTCTGTGTATGAATAAAGTAATATAAGGACTAGCCAACGTCACTGAGAATACTGAAACGCTCGAAAATTATATTTATCTCCGATTAAGTTTGCACCAAAGCGCACTTGCGGTGAGGAAATGCATGATCACCCCAATGCCTATAATAAGTGCCAAGTTATTAACAACATTTGTATCGATGATTTCCATTTCTTTGAGAAATTTAGCCGGTTTTTTGTAATGGCAATAAAAGTCATCACAGCTGAGATCCGTGCGGTCAAATCCGTACACAGTGTAAAGTAAACTGTGAAAGCTGGCTCTGAAGTAAGATATATGGAACAACCATCTGAAAAACGGTGGCGTATCCATGTAACGTATGCAAAAACCAAAGACGGAAAACAAAACTGCGATTATTGGGCCAGCAAACACGGCAATCTGAAAACAATACAAGTTTACATTTCATATTCATAGAAACAAAGTTTAATTTTAAATCAACATATAATCCGTGTGCTACGCTGAATCCACAAGTTTAGGACATCATTCCTATTGACGATGATTTTCTGATGTTAAATCAACATCAGCAAATATGTTTTCGATATAACATTGACTTTAATTCTGATTAAAAATGAAAACTGATTCCTTCTGAATTTTTGTCAATTTGTTCCCATATTTATAATAAATCAGACTGGTAAATGCAAAATTTATTATTATAACAAATGTAATTCCAAAATACTTATTACAATGTACATACCCTCACTGGTGTAGTCGCACCAATGAAAAAGCCCCAAGCTTGAGCTGTTAAACTGGCTGTCACGCAAACTATGAAAAACGAAAGTATCCGATGTGTTTCCATAGGTTGACCGGTCAGCCAATAACTTACAGCTATGTATACCATTGCACATGACGCTTGGAAGGGTATCTCGACAAGTAGCAAACTTATGTAATAAGGAGCAAGACGGTACCATCGATTAAAATGTTCCCGAGTTAATATTTGCATCTCGAGTGGAACTGGAAAAAAGTTAATGAAGCTATTTTATTTGACTGTTGTTCAAATTGAAGTTATGAATTTATTATTTGAATTAACAAAGTATTTTTATTGTATTAGAAGTCTTACAAAATTTATAGAAAACTTACAATATGAGAAAATAATTAAATACCAGTAGCTTCATGTGAAACACATGTTATCTCACAGTAAATTTACTATAAGTTCTCAGTAAAATTAAATATATATTCGATAGTAGATAGTAGTAAGATAGTATTGTTGTACTTACAGGCAAGAGTAACTGCCATTTTTCCAGTATAGACAATTAGTAAGAGCGATCCGTATAGATAAACGTAATTGGCAAGAACTCCATTCGCCCTGTAGCCACTTCCCATGTACAAATAACCAAAAATTATGCCGATTAGTAGATGGCAAAGCAACCTTACAACCAATAAAGTGTAATCCCTCTTTAAACACATCAACTGTCTCTTATAAAGAAGATAGCATTGCCCTAGAAATCCAGCAGGAGGAGGAGGAGGATGTTCGTTTGAACCTGGAAAATATTTATTTTATCATTCATTTAATAATATTTGATTATACAGTATCAACGTTTTACAACCAAATAATTAAAATCTTTGTCTCCAACGTTAATCATTTTTTGTGTGTGTGTAAATTAAATAATTATGAATAATATTGATACATGTCATTTCTTACAAACTGTTTAGATTAAGAAATTTAGTAGTTTCAAATTATTTGTTAATCTGAAACTTTTGATTTAATGTAGTTTTTTGGAAAAAAAAATTTGTTTGCAATGTACAATTTGTTTATTGTAACTATAATCTAATGTTGTTTTAATAACAAAATACTCGTTTTAAATTCGACTTTATTACAATACAATCTTTAAAATTGCCACTTTTGAGATTGTCAACAATTTTCATTATATTTTTACAAAGTTACCACATTATTACACAGTGTTTTATATTTTATCTGTTTAAAAGAAAAGTACCGAATTCTTTATCACGGTGGTTCATATCCGTTCTGAGGTGACCCACATTAAACCTCCTTTCACATACTGCTCCTTTCACAATTGTCGTAATTTCCTCAAAATTGTTTTAAATTTTACGTCAAAATTATATGTATGTATTCAGTATACTTATGATTTCAATTTTAGGTGTACTTTCACACTTTTTTTTTTTTAATTTTATATACTTTACAAATCTTTTCTTTTAGAAGGCTTCCTAGACGATTTTCCTCTACATAATGTTATTTTATTTTTTTGTTTATATTTATAAAATTGTAAAATGAATTATAATGATATTATAAACAAGTTTACCTCATTAAATAAAGCATGAATAAATTTCATTTCGTTATCAGTCATTCTTTCTTTTTTATTTACGTTTAATCTCACCTTCTAATTCTGGTTTAATTGTCGCAGGTGCGATCTTCTCGTTTCTACTGATTTTCTGGACCGCAGTTATTAATTTTTCAACACTGATTCCATACTCTCCGATAGCTACTTCTAAAACTGAAAAAAGTCATATCTTATCAAATAATAACCCTATCACGTAAACTTTGAATGAAAAGATGAAACAAAACAGCTCTGAATTAATTATGTCTAAAACACAAATTAATGATAGAAAAGTAATTAACGGAGTACTTAAGAATCGCAATGCTTTATAAAAAGTCGAGAAAGGAATTCATTGTTTAAAAGTTATATGTCACTGAATGTTGCTAATATGTGACTTCGATATTATCGAAGTAAGATGACCTTAATATTCAAACTTATATCAGTTTCAATTGGTCGCGAAATCGTTTCTGAATGTCATACAGAACTGACCAATATGAAGAGCTGAGAGTGATATTGAGCAAAAATTCTCAAATTTTATATTATAATTTGCATATATGATAAAACGAAATAGAAATTCAGCAAAAGAAAGAAAAAACAGAATTTGAGTTACTGATTGAATTACGCAAGACGTGTTATTATTATATTATTATTAAGTTATTATATTTACGATAGGAAAATAAAATCACTTACGAAAATCTGCTGGGTTATGATAAGGTGGACAATGTGCCCCTACAGAAGCTAAATGCGGCACCAAACTTTGTATGGAACCTCGGTATATACAATGACCGTCTGCAACGGCATACAGACTGTCGAACATTTCGAAAAGAAGAGCACTTGGCTGATGTATCGTGCAAACAACTGTTCGTCTTTCAATTCGGGCCAGTCGTTGTAAGAGAGCTACACATTGACTACAAGATGCTGAATCTAAACCTAAAACGAATGAAACATTTTTTAACATAACTAAAAAATTACAAAAAATTGAGTATATTTGTCATATACTAGAAAAAAATGTGCAATTTAAATTCATATATTCGTAAAATATTCCACGTGTTTTTTGTCTTTGCCTTTTTTGAGGACAAATATAGATGCAGTTGTGAAATAACACTTGGTTTTTGTTTTGTTTTTGTTTCACAAATTACGAAATTACTTAGAAATGTTTTCAATTGTCACAAACTTACCAGTAGTTGGTTCATCGAGAAATAATACTGAAGGGTTACTCAAAAGTTCCAACGCAACATCTAATCTCTTTTTTTGTCCACCAGATAATCGACCGCACAACGTATCGTAGCAGTGACTCAATCCTAAAATTTCTAGAAGTTCCAGGACCTGCACGATACAAAAATTATTATTGCACAAATGCGCTTCAAAAGCACGGAATTTTATTTCTTATACTGACTTGTTAAATGAACTTTTTTTTCCATTGTTGCATTAAATTGAGAAACTCATTTTAATATCGATTTACTTGTTTATATTAAATGTTATTTACACTAAAGAATCTTGTTCGAAAAAAGTTCTTCTAATGTTTACATAGAATTGTTTCCTAGACAAAAATTTTTTTTTTTTTTTTTTCAAGAAACTTTATTTTACACAAATGTTGCTTACATTAAAAAAAATAAATAAATAAATAAATTATTAAATTGTATTGCAAATATCTCAGTGGCTGTAAGAAAAAACCAGTTAACTCTACTTTTTAAAAAATTGAGTTCATACCAAATTCTACTTCTTTTTTGTTTTATTTTTGTTCTATCGGACCAAAATTTTAACAATGCATAATTTTTCCTAGTTGTATTAAAAATGAAATGTGTGAATGAAACGAAATGAAATCTTGAAATCAATATGCATATTTATATGTGTATAAAAAGATTGAAATTCGTTTTTCTTCGGATCCATAAATAGTGGATAAATAATATAATAAACTGGTTTTTCCCTGAGGCTACAGATATTTATATCTTGATCAACTTATTTCTACTCATTATTTTTGCTGATTAACTGGTGTAAAAAATTAGTTTAACATTGGCGACAGAAGAAGCTTGATCTTGTATTGCTGTAACATTGCAAGAATTTTTTTTCAATCAGACTCTGATATTCAGATAACTGTTGTATTTGAGAACATGTAAATATTGTTTTTTTTTTTATTATGCACGCTCAATTTTTGCTGTCTGTAACAATGGCATATTGGCGATTTTTTTCCTCGTGATCAAACCGACCATTTTCAGTGATCTTTTTACCTGAGTGTGTTTGTAAGCCGAACTGATAGTACAGCCGAGTTTAAGGTGAGCGGCCAGAGTCATTGCCTCTCCTACCGTGAGCCGCACTCTTTGCAACGAATCCTGCTGAATGTAGCACGATGTTCTTCTCCACCTTTCACTGTGGGGCACGCGAATCTTTCCATTCACCAAGATTTCTCCGCTGACACCTTGAACACTGCCATTTAAATTATTTCAGTGACATCTCCGTTTTTGAAAAAAAAAAAAAAAAAAAAAAAAAAAAAAAAAAAAAAAAAAAAAAAAAAAAAAAAAAATATAATAACAATAAACGCAAAAAAAAAATATTTAAAAAAAATTAAACAAATTACTCTCACTCACCCAATCACAGTTCGCTCATACCATGCTCTCATAATATACTCAGTACCTTCCACATGCACTCAATTTCCACGCACTCACTA
>JABFOV010003591.1:0-15966 GCA_022817685.1 Aradophagus sp. ZL-2020
GAATAATATTCCATGACAGTAAATGGTAATTGAAAATAATGAAAATGAAATTAATTTTTAGAAATTACTATGGGCTGTTGCTGAAGCTTTAAGAGGGAAAGGCATCGGTATGGGTGATCCACGATTCAAACAATATGCCACTTGTTTAGCGCGTACTGTAAAAAAGTATATGCCGGATTTGGAAAATAGACATGTTCCTAGAAAGCCTGGCAGTACAACTGATCGCATGTTGAAGCTTGCGAAACATTATGTTTATCTTGTAATAGAGGGAAAGATTGTTGCATAGATATACAGTTTATATTATAAAAACCAATTCGATGTAAAAAAAAGAAATGTTAAGTATTTCTACAAATCATAAACGAATTGCAAACAAACATTGCTTGGTACAACTGAAGTAATTTTCATAAAAAAGAAAAGAGGACGATTCTTTTCAAGTATCACTTATAAAAGAAATTAATATTCTATGTAAAACATGTACATGATTTGTACTACAATTCTTATTTTGTTTTTTTAGAAAAAATTACATATTAAAATTTTATAATCACTTATATGATCATTTTTTGCCCAAAAGCATTTTTTTTTCTGTTTGATGATATAGAATGAACTATGAGAATAATACATTTTAAAATCTTTAAGAGATATTTTTCTACTTACAACAATTATCATTTTTTAGTTCAAGTACTTTGTCACTCAAAAATCTAATAATTCTGCTCAGAAATAAAAAAAAAATTTAATAATTTCATAGTATTAACATTACACCTTGTTTAACAAAACGCACACATCACATAAAGTCGATTGAATTTGACATATAGTTTAAGCTCTGTTATTTTAATCTTCTTTAATAAGACGTCGCTTTATACAATTTTATTTTCATTTAATAAAATAATATTCATTTTTTAATACAAATTATTGATATTGTTTAAAATTAAAAAGATATATCGTTCAGTATTTATTTTAAACTCATATAATATAGTCTAATTTACAAAAATACTACATGTCAAATTCTGATTAGAAATAAGATTTGTACTCTGAGAAAAGTGACTTTCAGACTCTTACATAGATATTAAATTTAGCTATGTGTGTACAGTTAAGCATTCATAATGAAAAAAATATTTTAATTAGCTATAGATCAATAATTTGCGAGCAGTCAAATTGAAAATTTGAGGTTGTTAGTAAGGTAATCTATTAATTTCAGAATATGAATTTCAAAGTATGAATATATATTTGTATTTTAATGTTTAAATTGAAACACAATACATAATTTTTTAACTTAACATTTAAAACATGATTTTACAAAGAAAACAAAAATTTAACTTTGATTAATAACTTATAATACAATTACAATTACAGGATTTAAAAATCTGTCGCCTAGTTTTACATTTTAAACAAAATGTTTACGTATTAATTTTGTCAATGTAATAAAAATTATGTATTTTTTTGTGATATTGACATGTAACAAGTAACCATATATAAATACTATTTATATGTATAATTCAGGAATAAAGTTATTATGGCATATAAATGTATATGTATGTAAATAAATGTAAAATTCTCACAATAAAATTGTTTTTAAATATTTGAAGTTTATATCAGGCAGTGGATTTTCTTTTTTCCAAAAAGTTGTAAAACTGTTACATCAAAATCATTTATGTACAATGTAGTGATAATCTTATGGACATAAATTAATTATAATACATTTAAACGGCGTTTTTTTTTTAATTTTCTTTTTCAATATACTTTTTAATTTACATTTTCAAATTAAAAAAACTTTACATTATAAAACTATGTTATAAGTACCATTAAAAGAAAACTTTGATATAAAAAAAGCTAATTATAATAATATTAACTTAAGATTATATACTATATTAAATATATCAAACAAATTCTCGTATCATTGTTTGTGGCCAACTGGCGCTATAAGCCCATCAATAATCTTTGATAATTCATTATTTTCGCGAGTTTTTTGCTCAACTGTGTCAGTAAGGGACTTACATTGAAGTTCAAATTTTGCGAGTTTTGCTCGCTCTTTTAACAATTCTGCTTCATGTTGCTTTCTTTCCGTAATAAGACCAATATTTGCTCTGTAACATAATGAATATTTATATGTAAATAATAAGAAAAGAAGCATTAATTTTTATATTAGTTTTCATATTTACTTTTCTAACTGTTCCGTGGCATGATTCTTTAATATTTGATAACGATTTTCTATTGCTTCGATTGTTCTCAGATTTTCTTGAATAGCTTCTTTTAATGCTTCTTCATTTGAATTTAAAGTTTGTATTAAAGTCTTAAGCCTTTCGTATTTTTCATGAACATCGTTAAATGCAGCTTCCGAATTACTGAGATGCTCCTGCAATTTTTCTTTTTCCCTCTGAAGCGCTGCTCGCTCTGTTTCTGACTTTGCTATAATGCGACTGATCGACTGTTCGTATTCATCTACTACAACACTACAATTCATTTTCTGTTAAAATTTAGTCCACATTTTCTTATGATTAAAGAATAATTGTAATCTACAAATATATATTTAAATATGTAAATTTTATTATGAATAAAATTATTATAATTACTTTAATTTCTGGTTTATTGCATTAGATTCATCATATTTCTTTTGCAGATTTGAATACTTTGCCTTTACAATGTTTAACTCTTTTACCAAATCCGCAATTTGACTATTATCAGCTTCCTCTGTTCCCTTAAAAAATATAATACATCGTTATTACAATACATCGTTATCCATACATCGATATTTTCAGTATTACAATACTGAAAACAGATCACAAATAAGTAAATATTGTTTATAAATTTTTGTAACCACATTTATTCTAAGTTTCAATCAACTCTTGGCTATCAGGCCAAGGTAATGTCAGTAAACATTTGCTTAGCCGTCATTAATCAATATAAAGCTTTATCCCTTCCTATGCAATCTCAAGCTTTTATGAATTTGCACAGAATTGCACACCACTCATACTAGCGGAATGTTTTGGTCATTTCGTAAGAAGTAGGGATAAAGTGTTTAAATGACTGCTAGGCAGATGAAGTTTTACTTACTAGGCAAAAAAAAAAAAAAAAAAAATAAATAAATGAACAAAAGGTAACAAAGATTTAAGTGTAGTCTAATTTTAAAATACGTTTTACATTAACGTTTTGGTTAAAGAAAGGCCAGATTAAATATGGTCATGAAATCGGATTTTGAAATTAAAAATAATGATTGATTTTTTTACTACAAATTTACAATTATTATGATAAATAAATCCTGGTATACCATGCTTCTTTATTACATAAAATTATAGTATATTATATATTAATTAATAGTTTACATGAAGGAAGGCAATATTACCTTGATTACTACTGGAGGCTTTGCATCAACAGTTAAGACTGATGTCAATTTGTCGACTGTCGTCAAAGAATTTCGTGTAGACGTTTCATCGGTTGGTATTTCAATATTAGGCGATTCAATATTTTCCTCTTTGTGTTTTGGCGAATTCAGGTCTGTAACTTGTTTCTCATTCTGACCTTCGTTCTCGGGAATGGAATTATTTTGAGGCAACATATTTGGTGCATACAGTGGATCAAATTTAACATACAATGACTCAAGTCGTTTATTATTTGAACTGCATGAGCCTGAATTGCGTAAAAGAAAATCAAAAGTTTTTGGATCCTGAAATACTGAATTGCAAATTATCGATTAGCGATTGAACAACTAAGTAAGTTTTAAAGTGATGTAATAAATTTTGTAATTAAGTAAAAACATTTTTTTTCTTTCTAAGATCTAAACCTACTTTCATCTGTTGGAGTGACGTATTCTTCGGAAGCTACACAACCTTCAGAATCCTCTGGCGACTTTGTATTACATAAAATAGTTGTATCATCAAGTTCTGACAGTATTTCTTGTTGATTAATAGTGAAGTTTGGTTGATCTGAAATATTTGAGGAAATCGATATATTGCTTTCTGGGTCCACTTTTTCATCTGTATTGTTCAGCTCACAAGCCTGCAATCAAACATCCATTTCATCAATCACAATTTTAATAAGAACAATATTATGATATGTTGCTAATGATAACGATAATAGTAAAATACCTTTTCTTCTACAGTTTCAGATATATTTAACGATTTTTTTTCAGAATTTACTGATTCGACTGTTTCATTTATCGCAGCTTCAGATATATTTGATGATTTTCTTTCAGAATCCACGAATTCGACTGTTTCAGGTATATTTAACGCAGCTTCAGATACATTTAACGATTTTCTTTCACATTCTATCGATATATCTGTTTCAATAGATTTTGTGAACTGTAAAATGATTTATGAAATAGATTATTACTATTAATTTATAAAAATGCAATGTAAAACGTTCAAACAAGAAATACCTTTTCTTGGTTTTCGGACGGAGTCAATAGATTGCTTGGAGACTTAATAATACTAGAGTCTTCTGGCTTTATTGACTATAAAATTAAAGAGAAAAGTAATTTGATAATTATTATAGTAAAAATATACTACTCTAATAAATATTTCAAATAGTTATTTTGTTAACATATGATTTTGTATAAAACCATTATAACATACATTTTTTGTAGCAATTTCTGAAAAATTTAGTACATCACTTAAAGATTCAAGGTCAGTAGCAGTTTGATGTGACAGAAGCTGAAAATGTATAAAAATAAATTTAAAACATTTAAAAAGTAATTGAAGTTTGACTCGTAAATTTCAGTCAATGCTATAAAATACCTTTTCTTGTTGAACTACGTTTGAAGAATTTAAATCATCTATTACGCAATCTGGAGTCTCAGTCGTGTTCAGTTGAATACACTGTGGAATACATATTATTATAAATGAAATCAAGGTTTTATTACATTAATAAAATTTTTTTCCTTTTTATCTACTTAATTTTATTGTTGCAACATTCTATAATACCGCATGGCTGTAGCAAATAAATAAATAAATAAATAAATAAATAAATAAATAAATAAATAAATAAATAAATAAAGGTAAACTATAATGAATATCTTTGATTATGAATTACAATTACAGAATTC
Source organism: Aradophagus sp. ZL-2020 (assembly GCA_022817685.1). Classification (NCBI taxonomy): domain Eukaryota; kingdom Metazoa; phylum Arthropoda; class Insecta; order Hymenoptera; family Scelionidae; genus Aradophagus; species Aradophagus sp. ZL-2020. Next base: position 5,036 of record JABFOV010003591.1, read on the forward strand.
AGAACTTCACATGTGGAAACACGAAGCTCACTTATATAAAATTTAGTATGTGGGAAACTTCAAGTTAAGTTAAATACGTGGGTAGCAGTCACAAGTGAGGTTTCAATTCCCTAGGCGTATACAATATTTTTTTTCATAAGTGCTAAAAAACTTCAAATTATTTTATCATTGTTCATGTTTCATTAATATTTTTTGAAAACTTTAACTAAAGTAATATGTATATCAATATAGAAAATTTTAAAAAGAGGACATTAACGCTGGTGTGCCAAATTTATGTTTTTCATATCAATCGTTTGTATGTCAAATAATATTTGCACGTTAATAGACAAATGGAATAAGTATGAAATAAAGGTAGTTACCTGAATAGTATTGTCTAATAAACATCTTCCATCATTTCCGTTAATATTTTCGAGAACACTTGAAAGCTAAAAGTATTAATGAAAATATTATTTTTTCTTTTTTTTTTTTTGTAACACAAACTCCATAAAAAGTATTATTAAAAATATTTGTATGATAAAATATGATAAAAATGATAAAATTTAGTTATGCATTACTTATCCAACATAGTTAATTGAATTTGATAAAATTATTATTACCGTTATGATACTTATATGAGTATGTATTTTTTAATTATTAATAACAGTGTTACATTTACTTAATAATACAGTCATTAAAAAACGCGGATAAAAATATTACGTCAACTTATATTTTATGTTTGCCACACATTGAAATATCTGAGCTCTAAAACACTTCAGTAACATGCTTAATACGTAATATAGCTAATTTCTATGTAATTGCTTAGGCATTTGAACGTTTGAGAAAGATGATACATAAGCTAATGTAACTTCTATCAACGATCTATTAAGAATATGATTATTTAAAAAATCTGTAAGGGTATTTTATATGAAACATTTTACAATGAGCAAAGAATAACAATAAAATTTATATTAATTACCGGTTGCTCTGAGATATTCCAAAGATTTATAGATTGGTCGGCGTGTATAGAATCTTCTGCTGTTCCACTTACTTTCAAAACCTGTAAAAAATATATGTTTTGAAAATATATTTTACATTTTTTATTCATCATTTTAATAATTTGATAAATTTTATTATTGAAATTAAAAAATACTCACCGTTGATACCTGTCGATCTGATGACTCTTCAATATTAAAAGAATTACTTCCAGCGTCACTTTCAAATGTCTCATTTATTCTTAAGCACTGAAAAAAAAAAAAATATTATAAACTTTCTTGTTACATTAACATAATTTATTATTTTTCATTTCTTTGTTAAAAGAAAATTCAATAAGAATATACATGATTATTAAATAAAACTAATAAAACGATAAGTTTAAACAAATCTAGTTTCGTAGAATTAATGCCTTTGTAGTGTCAATAAAATGTGTACAGGGTGATAAAACTAATTGCCTAATAAACCAATCCTAAAACAATTTTTTAAAATCCTCCTGAAATAATGTCATTATAAGACATCCACTTTACAACACTTGAACGTCTTCTGTGATGCAGTCACAACTTCAATCAATAATGCATAAATCCGACGTTAAATATTCTCTGCAATCGATGACCGGATAAACACAAAACAATGTATCATTAGTCTTATGATGATATTTGCAACATGTACGTCAAATACAATCGCTTTTACTGTCAATTTTTCATCAGAGTGTAATTTTCTATAGTTTTTGGCTACAGATTCAAACTTCAAATAATCTACAATTAAAAAAAAAAAAAAGTAATAATAAGAAATGATAATATTTACTTTGGATCTCTTTGTTCTTCTATTTCACATTTTAATATTTACAATTTATCAAGTAAATCAATCGAAATTAGTACTATTTCATAGTAGTAATAATGCTTATTGAAATACAATTATTGTGTAATTAATATTGAATTGTTAATTATAATACCACTTAATATCTCCATTTGCTATTGTGAGTCAAACTTTGTACATTAAAAATGTACTCTGATCGAAAAAAAAAAAACAAAAAAAGAACAAACAAACAAACAAACAAATTTCAGCTTGTATGAAACCATTCTTTTACCATTCATTCATAACTATGAAAAGTTCACAAGCAACCTGAAACTCGATCTGTCCACAAATTTGAGACAATGATGAGACTTGCTGAGAAAAATATCATATCTGTCAGACAGCCAAAGAAAATGACAGTGTTCGTTTATGAAAATCATCAACATCGACAAAGAACGGGGTGTAAGAAGTCGGTTCTAATATTAGAGTTGTACACGCATCGCTGGGCCAAAATAAATTTGACGGCGCACTCGCGCGTGCCCGTTTGTATTTGTGTACAATAATCTCGCGTGTACACTCGCACGCTAATATCATCAGCTCACCTTTGTCTCGTCCGACCTTGCGGTTATTAACGCGATTCACGGAGATGACTCTCATTGCTGCGGATCTCGCACTAATTTTCGCGTATCCAGATGCACGCTTGACGTCTGATGGCCGCGCATACACCGTACGTGGTACATTATGCAAACATCGCCAACTATGGCAATGTAAAGCACTGCAATTCATGGAATTGTCTACTGTCAAGCCAGTGGCGCCACCTACCCTCTGGAGTTGATGTGATAAGAGAGTGGGTGGAGATTACAAATGCAGAATTGCAGAAATTGTTGTGAAAACACGCTTCAATGACATATGCAATTAATCCCAACATGCGTTGAAATACGAGTAGCGGTCATTCCATTTGACCGATTTAAACTTTTTTGTTATTCAAAGAAAGTTTGATATTTATTATATTGAGATTAAACAATATGAATAATTTCTTGATGGTTTTTGATAGTTAAAAAGTTGAAATGGAAGTTTTAGAATCGATTTACCAAATCTTCTTTAATAATGTTATGAATTTGTGTTTTTTAATACCAATTAGTTAAGTAGTAATATCTACTCTTGTATAATAATGATATAATGATGAAATCATGCTTTAGAAAAATTAGCAATTTCTTTTAATATTTAAAAAAAATATTGGTAGAAGAAGACATTTGAGTCTGATGAATCATTAACGTATTAGAAGACATCATTTTTTCATCATCATTTATATCATTTTTTCGCGTAATTTTTGCATTGAAATTAGAAACAAGTGTAAAATAAAATATAATTTAGATATCAAGAAAAAATTGTACTGTTCTTAAATTTTTTTTGCAAGTAATAGAAAACGAATTTTATTTACAATGATTCCACGTTCGAATTTGTTGATAAAAAAACGTTGAACATGTCTAGCATTAGTAATGATTACTTGTAAAATGATTTTGCAAAAATACTTCAAAGTTTAAATAATAAAGAATAAATAATATTGTCTTTGATTCAAGATGCTTAAAATTCAATAAATTGTTTTTAATTAATTTTGACGATTTGCCACAATTTTGTAAACTAAGTTTCACTTTTGTTTGCTTATTGGAATTCAAGTTACTTTAACAGTTCTATAAAAACACTAGATTTCATTCAAATGACACAGCTGGATGTAAACTATTTTTAACAAATGTGTATATAACAATGAATAGATACAGTCAATAGCTATTTGATCACTGCCTAATTTCACTTTTAGAACTACCTAGATTTAATAAATAAGTGTTCTTAAATATATTAATAGTACACATACTTTTACATGTAAAATTATTTATTTTTCCCTGAAATAAAAATTTGGATTACATTTTTCAACTGATGAATGATTAATTATTAAAAAAATTATGCTTGATAATAGAAACAAATTAATTTTAATTTAATTGTTTCATGTCATTTGAATAAAATTCTTAAAAAACTAATGAAAACATTGAAATATAGTACTTTTTACAGAATAATAACGAAACATATGATTCAATAACAAATATTTAATATTAAATTTTTTTCAATGAATAAAGAACTTATCCTTCTTGATTTAAAAATTTCTTTACTAAACTTACAAATCTTATTGTTTTTTAATCCAGTGACAGTTTTGCTCCCTATACATGTGTTTTTTAATTATAAAAGATAAAAGAATATAAAAGAATTTCAAAGCCATACAAAAATATAAATACGAAGATAAAAATTTACTCATTTATATGTTTCTAAATCACTTAATGAATAATATAATATAATGAAACTTACTCTAAAACGTTCCGTTAGTATGCTAGGAGAATTGTTGACAACGGCAGTTATCTCCCGTAAAATTCGTCTTTCATCTTGCGTTTTATTTGAGTCAGTAGACATATTTATTGTTAAATCCAGCTTGATGTTATTCAAGCAGTTTGAAATATTATGAAAACGTAACCGATAAAAAAGTAATGACTGCACAATCTATTTGATGAAAATGAGATATTGCCAAAATCAACCAACACTGTTCTAAATGTGCTACAATACCCACTGGGGATTTTCGTACATAAAATTACCGGTAAAACTTTTGTATCGCTAACGTCTTTCCGACAGCAAATTGAAATTGAACCGAATTCTGTAGATCCTATTGGTTCGTTCACGTGTTCCTAAAGTCAAAGAACATCTGTTCTGTTGTTTTTTTTTTTTCTTTCAATTTCACTGACAAATCAGACATTATTTAATAATTTCAAGTTCTTTTCTAATTTCCATTTTTGAATTTAAAAATTAGAAGAATATTAACGGAACTCTTTCACAAAAATAAATGTTCATATTTCACATCATTCCAATTTCACGTTTCCCTTGAACTTGAAAATAGGACTTAAATATTCATCATGATGGAATTGAAATATAGCAATATTTGGCATTGAAAAGGATGCACTTATGTGAACTGAATTGTTTATCCTACTTTAGTACAAAATATTGTTGCTTTTCATCCTATTATATTCTAACATGTATATGTAATATGGTCCTCATGTAAAATAAAATCACTTAGTAATCTACTACTATTATTACAGAGGAAAAAATCTTTTTATCCAAATTTTTATGTAAAAAAATGTACTAGTGGAATTATAGTACACGAAATTCATGTTTTTAATATTCAGCTAATTTTTGATATATTTTATATATGATTTCTAACATATAAGTATAATATAAACCTACAAAAGTATAAATATGTCTGTATTCTATAAAAAGGGAAGTATGGGTTTAAACACATTGAAATTGTTTAATATTTTTATGTAACATATATTAATACAAATTAATAATTAATAAGGAATTGGTATCGGCATCATTATTTACATAACGTTTTTAAATACTTGCTTTGATTGAAACATTTTAAAGAGTATACAATGAAGAGAAATTTTTTGTAACATCATGAATTTTGCAGTAAGTACTTCAAAAACACTTTATCTTAAATTAAATATTTGAATTAGCAGAATCTTTTGATGGCGTTATTAACATAAGGCTTTTCGTAGTTGTTAAGCCACCAATAATGTTATTAAATAAATTTTATATTTTATTTGATTGCCATTAATTTTAATCATGATGGATATAGGTGCTATTCTGCTAATCCTAATGAGCAGGGCCGGCAAAAAGTACATGATATGGAGCAAACCATATTTCAAATTTACTAAATGAATAGTAATTTGTGAACTTTTCTTTTCAACTCTGAATTCTACACCTTAGGAAATTCTGTTCTGCCACCCTTGTTAATGAGCATTCATAAACGAGTTACAAGAAATGATTAATTTCCATATGAATTTAAACATATATTAACATTAACTCTAAATTATAAAAAAATAGAGTATTCTCATAAATTCATATGGAAAATTTATATTGATTTATTGTTCATGAAATTTTATTTAACAATAGACGATTACTGATCCCAATTTTGGAAAAAATAATCATAATAATAATAATAACAAATAAATAGAAAAGATAAATTTTTCCAGTATACATTCATGTAACTATTTCTTAATACTACGGTGGAGGAAGACTATTCTAAAACAAGTTTATATGAACGATAAAATTACACTGAAATTCTAAAATAATGATTTATAATAAAATACTGGCCCTTAAAAATACAGTGTAAAATAGAATCAAATATACATAACAATTATTTTTACTTAGTAATGGAACATAGTGTCAGAAAATTAGAAACCGCATCATTAAAGTATTCAAAACAAAGAAGAAAGTTATTATTATTTGTTCTTAATTAAACAGGACTAATTTTCATTGTACTATCATAAAAAGTATTTTTTTATAAATGTACAGCTAATGTCATCTTAATAAGATCTATGTATATTTTTTTATAGTTAGATTAGTCTTCCTGCGATATATGATGATATAAAATGTACAATCTATTAATTTCAAGATTTTTCCATATTTCTCTAGTCAATAGACTGAGATAGTACATTTTTACAAGGCAACATATAATTCATTGTAGTTTAATTATGAAATTTGAACTATGTAAATTATCCACAGAGCATGTTTATGCAAAGAACAGAATCGAAAAATGATTCGTCTGAGAAAATGAAATATATAATAAAAAAATGAGCATACCATATCACAATTACAAAGCCAAAAATGTTTAATAATCTGGCTCTGGATCGTTAAGGTGCCTCAAAAAAAAGGTCACCTTCACTTGTTCAATATGTCTGCACAATTTCAACGCTTCGTTCTGATTGAGTTTCATGTGTTGAATCAAGGTCGGTAGATTAAGCAAAAGGAACGCCATGCCATCTATTTCTTCCGTTTTAACAATATCTGCAATGTCTTTACAGTCATTGGTTTTTCGCAAATAATTGTATACTTCCTCGACACTCCAATACAAAGGATTAGAGTCTAATCTTAGCATTTTTGGTCTCCTTTGTTTTTTATGCATTTGAATAAATTCCGGATCAATGTATTCTAAATAAACTGATGATTCGGTGATAGTTTCCTGCTCTCGTTTCCGTTTGAACCCCTTTGCGTTGAGACTGACATTATCCTTTGAACTGCGTGATTTCAAAGTATCGAAACTATCCCCGCTACTTTCCTTACGTTTTAACCTATCATTGTTCGAACTCTCTGAAGTGTCGCTTGTGATTATCTCGGTTTTCACGTCGTCAGAATTATCAAGAAGTTTGTTTTTTAGATTTGAAGTTGATCCATTTTTGTTGCTATCATCATCTGCACATTCTAGAACGTGCTGTGATGCATCTGAAGTAGAGGATTCATCTTCACGTTCGCCTTCTCGTTCAGTACCATTTGCTTGGATTTTGTCCTTATTAGCTTGTCTGCCACGTTTCCTTATCCACTTTCCCCTACCTCTTGCTGTAAAAAAAGATATACATATATATAAGTAAAAAATGCTCAGCTATTGTAAACATTTTTTGTTAATAAATTAACAAAGATATAAAAGTAATACTAACATTTTCTACACTTTTCCGGGCACTGATCTTCCTCAGTAATATAATTAGGTCCAAATAAATTAGGGCAAACCATGATTTTTTTACATATATTTCGACAAAATTCCTCCACTTTATGGCTATCAGTTACAACAGCCACGCTTGCATGATATCGGTTATTTTTTTGTTTCACCTTGAGCATTTCCAAATTGTAACCAGGTTCCAATGGAGCATCGCATTGCAAGACCTTTAGCACTCTTGCACTGTTGTAACCGACAGATACCAACATAGTTAATACTTCTTTTAGCACGAGATCAACTGGTCCAGGACCTACAGATTTTGGTAAAGTGGTAAGTTTACTTTTTGAGATCATTGGACCAGTGGAACATCGTGAATTGAAATAAATCTTTGTTAGATTTGTTCGCACTGCAACGCTTGGAGTTTCGTCCTTGGAAGAGCAGTGTTTTCGAAGCAACTCTTTATAATCTTTAGGCAGTCTTAAAGTATAGTCGTTGGACTCACACCATCCAACAGGAAATATTTCCGTGGAATGCATGTGAACAATATGGCAGACTCGATTATCTTCGCTATCTAGCTTTATAAATAATAAATCATCAACTATTTTGTCTATGTGGGCAGCACAAATATGGGATTCATTCATGGGATCAACTGCTTCCAAACGCATGCCACACTCGTAACCCAGTTCAGCTGCACTCTCTCGTTTGTAAAACAGGAATTCATCAGCTGCGATAGAATTGGTTTCTTTTAAATATTTGTTCCAATCGAAATAGTCGTCGTTGTGATTCCAGTCAGAGGGCGGTGTTAATCTGCATGAACAAAAAATAATAATGCAATGTGTAATATAATGCAATGTATTGAAAAATATTATTAAAAACTTACTTTAAATTATGCTGTTTCGCCCAATTCACTGGAAAAATATAAGGGTGATCAACTGTACACAGCCAAGTCCTAGTGGGATCATCACATATGTCATTGGTATTTTCATTTTTGACGATTTCATCCATAGACACTAAGAAATACGTTTCATCGAAAACACGTGTAACTGTTGCTGGGTGTATATTGGTCTTGTTGATACGCGAAACCGCTTCTAATTTCATCCCAACTTTAAATTCGTGTTTCGGATGCTGTTCTTCATTTGCAAATATACGATCATTTGTTTTATCGTTTAGTAAATACGATTTGACGAAGTCGATCCATTCATCAGAGTTGTGGTTATTTTTAATAGATGTAGGTGGTTCGAGATGCCATGGTGAAGAGCATTGTTTGACAAAGCCATAATCATGAATAAATTCTGAAGTACAAAATGTCCAAAATTCTTTGACTAATGTACCTGGGGTATTGTAACGCAATAAAAGTCGTCCCCCAACATTTTTTCTTATCTGAAAACAGAGGTAGTCATTCAAATAGAATGTGTGAACTTAAAATGTATGATTAAAAATATTTGAAAATAAATATATTACCGTTGCCATCCACAATTTATATGGGCTTAATGGATCACTGATTTCTATTTTCATTCCTCGTTTAATTCTGGTTATCATATCAAGACTTTCCTATAAACGCGATTTTTGCATGAGTTATTTATTTTTCAATGTTATTATGTTTATTTTTTAATTCTTTAATATAAAATTGCAATTTCAATAAAATTATGATGCAATTAATTTTTTATGTAATTATAAATTATTGTTATTTACCCCTAGTAACATATCCGACGGAACTGATGTTGCATTATTTATGTAATATTCTAATTTATCTATACTGCTTGAATTTATAATACAATTTTTTGGAGGTGTTAATTTTCGATCATTTTTATAACACCATCCAAGCTCGTGACCAACTTCTTTAGTTAGATTAAACCATAATCTTTTTGTTTTGTCATCGCAACCAAAATATTGCAACTCTAGCAATGGTCCACAAACCATTGTTACTTTTGCGACCCAGAAATGTTCTTCTACATTGTCATCATCTTTGACTAACACTTCCAAAGCCATTCCAGCTGTTATCCCATTCTGAATCACTCTTTCAACATGTGGAAACATAACATCAGGAACTGAATCACTTTTAGTGGCTTCCAGATATAAATACCACATGAAATCTTCCGCTGAAATCAACATTAAGAAATATTTTAATTTTTTATACATTATGCTAATTATCTTAAATATACTTTTAACAGAAAATGAAATAATAAATTTACATTCTGTTAGATTAATGACGTCATGACTAATGACGACACATTTTTTTAATCATTTTTAAATCATTTGTTTTCCATCAATATTAAATCATTTATGAAAAACAATTTTTAAATAATGATTTGGAAAACAAATGTGTTTTTCAATTCAAAGAGTTTTCGTGTTTATTTAGTAATCTTAAACAAAACCTATCTCAATTTCAATTTCTATTCAAAATTTTGTATTGTACTTTAAATTCTCTACCTGAAAATATAAACTCTTTATCTCTGCACATTTTTCTACTTAGGATTGTAGTAAACTGAACACCAATATGATGAGTCATAATTTTGAGCATTACATGTGAAACAGTTTTCAACAACAGTTTGTTAAAATTGAAAAATGTGTACTGTTCATTGTAATTTAAGAATAAATACAATTTTTTTATTAATTAAACTAAGTAGAAAAAAATTACAAATAAAAGTGCAAAAACCAATATTTCATAACAATTGAAATAAGTTATTATTTGAAAAAAAATGATTACTATGTTTTCCTAACAAAAACAAATAAATTGAATAGGTAAAATGAAATTTAAACAAATTTGAAAACCTAAATTTTATAAGTATGAAAATAATTTCATTTCAATATTAATGCTTCAAAAATGTTATATTTCCAATGCTTAACATTTTTTATTTCTTTACTATAATGGTGAAAAGTCCATGATTTAACTTTAGCTAATAATCTTCAAATTCGTATATTACACTTTCACTTTTTTCTTTCTATCTAAACAAAAGCTTATTAAGAATACTGCGTCATATTTAAAATATCTGGAATTACTCCAAGGAAAACCCTTTTTGTAATACAGATTATGTTAACAAATCTTTTCTTCTTAAACAAGAATTAATTATAATAATAAAAATGATATTAAATAAACAATTTAGTATTCTCAGAAATAAATATTTTGATATTTTTAATTACTACATATATTTTTTTTATAAAACACACCCTTAACAAACGATTATATTATTTTCCTTTGTACAATAAAAATTCAAAGTAATGATTTTAATAACCAAATTGGTTTTTATTTCCACAACTGTAATGCAATTTTTAACATTTAAATGTTATTTTATTTGTAAATTGATTACATGTGAATTCTATCACACTTACAATGTTTCAATTAAATAATTACTGAATCATGTAAAATACTTTGATGTACAAAAGAAAATCATTGTAACCTGTTATATATAACAATCTATTTATTATATGTTAATTTGTGATATTATTACAACATCATCTAGATTATTAAAATAGGTTACATAAATGTTTTTCATTTATAAAACAATGAATCAAAGAAACGTGTACTTCAATATCGAAGAATCCGAATAATAAAGATTACATTAACGAATATTCATGACATATATTTTATAATAAAAATAACCAATAACAAAGAAAACTTATAAAGAAAGCGATAAGATGC
>JABFOV010003592.1:0-15964 GCA_022817685.1 Aradophagus sp. ZL-2020
CCACTCATTAGAAATATCAGATTTGATGTCATGATCCGTTGAACGTAATGTGATGCATGTGTCTACACATGATATGATTAGGTAGTTCCTCAAGATTTTGATTTTGTTTCTTAAAGTATTGTAGTACAGATGATATCACATCCGTCTTGTTCTTGGGTGCGTTAGATGTTTATTAGTTGTTGTTTTTTTTTTTTTTTTTTTTTTTTTTTTTTTTTTTTTTTTTTTTTTTTTTGCGATTAATAAAACACGCAACTACGAATTTTCCACAAGAGTTTTCTAAATTCGAATTCAGAAAAATATTAGTCACTTCTTGCAATCAACCTTCAATTTTAAACCTGATTTTCTTTTTTTTTATATATATTTTTATTTTCAATTTTACTCATAACTTTGTCAAACGATTATCGAAAATGTGTTGTAAAAAATTATTCTGTATGAAAATATATTCAGTATTACTCTTCATAGTTTTCTACTATTTTTCACTAATACTTTATAACTCGCAATGCTTTTACGAAATGCGCAGGAAATCACGAGAAAAAAGTATAAAAACACATTTGTCCAATTTTACATCAAATCACTCAACCATAGCACTTTAAATCTTCGATTTCACTAAAATTTTGTCAAATGGTTTTTTCTGTTCCGAAACGAAAAAAGATTTATACGTACACTACGAAGATTTAGTTAATAAAATAATAAATATTTTTCATCGAAAATTATGTCAAAATTCCTCAACCTTTGACCTAAAAGGCAATTATATCTTAATATTGAGTTATTGAGTAAATTGTGAACTAATTATTATTTTATTTTGCGAAAAATTATTATTGAAACTGACAAAAAATAAAAGTTCTTAATTTGACTAATTATTGACGTTTCACTTTTTTTTGTTTAAAATATATTAATACATTATTATCGCATGACCCCGCTTGTAAATTCAGATATTATTGCTAAATGTATAAGAAAAATAAAGTACAAAATTTGCCGTAAAAGATGGACAGTGATTGAAATAAAAGTGAAAAGTGTTTATATATATTCTTTTTATAAGAAAAAAAATAAAAAACAGTGATAATAGTGATGATGATGATGATAATGATACATTGAAGAGAAACTTTAAAGCGATAAAAAAAAAATGATAACAATACAGCGCTGAAACCGAATCGCCAATTTATCATCTTTCCTCGCGGACCGTTCGTCCCGAAATTTCGCCGACGATGCAAAATCGATGCGATCTGATTGCGCGATGACGTATTTGACGATTGATTCGCTCGCGGGAGCGGGGTCAGGCGGGCTGAATATTTTGTCGTAATTAGGCGGGGAAGTATGCATGGAATATAAAGCGGGTCGCGCAGCGAGACGTATCGGCGATTTTTTATCCAGACGAATTGCACTTCTTTCCTCGTTTTGCTGCAAGTTAAATGGATTCGACGAAAGTTGTAAATTAACGCGTTTCGTTTCGATTTTCGCGACGGTATGTTTTCACGCCCGATGATTGATTCGCTCGACAAAAGTTGCGATAAAGTTTTCCAGACCGGGCGTTTCTCGACTCGCCGATGAATTACACGGGCTTTCTGCTTGTCATATATTAATTGCGCAATTTTAAATGAAAATATTTTGTTACTATTATTTTTTTTTCTTTTTAGTTTAAAAGGTATCGTTTTTATGATCATTGTAAAAGTAGTTTTTTATTTGAATTAATACAGATGAACCACTGCCGCTAATTTATTTTAAATTTACAAAATTAAATATATTAATTATTTACACGCAAAAAACAAGTTTTTTTTACATAATTGATCAATTTAACGTTTGATTTTACAAAATAATTTAGTCGTCACTCTAGCGGCCGAATAATTTGATGAAATCAGCGCGATTTAATTTTGTGGACATTTGGTTAAAAGGAATTACAGTCTGGTTTAACGGAAGTATTAAATTCATCGCCTGATGAAATCATTCTTTAATCTTAAATTTCACAGTACCTAAGTCAATTATATTAACTGATCTTAATTACATTTTGTTTTGTCAGAAAACGTTAGTAATATTTAACGATGATTTCCGTTTCTATTTTAAGCGGTGTACTTTTCAACTTCGTGATTGGAATTTATTCATACGCTTTTCTATGAAACTAATTAAACCAAGTTGATTTAAATGTTTCAGAAACTAAGTTCAAATTAAAACCAGTTCCAACTGTAAAAGATTGATACGATACATCCTTTTTTTAACTGAAATCCTCTTTTTCTCTTAACCAAACTGCGATTTCACGTCAATTGTATTACTACAATCATTTCGAATCGTTCATTCATTTATCAAATATTTATACCGCGAAATGACAATACTGGCTGAAAATTTCAAAATTTGTCGATCAACAAATTTTCGTTCGATAATTCAACGAACGACTGAGTAATCATAACGTTCAGCAAATGATGAATTCGCCAGTATTTACATTTTTCAAAAGGCAGAATTTAAACAAACGAGCGAAAAACGACGCAAAAATATCATTTTCACTGGAATTGAAGAGTTTTATCAATTCTACAACCTTTCAAATTAAAATATATCTTTCCACCATCCTTACTGAGAAATTTTTTTCACCGACTTTTAATTATCGTGCTTAAAATAAACAGTATTTAAAAAGCCCAGAATAGAATGAGCCGTAATTCATTCCTCGCGCAAACAAGAACGATTTTACATCGCAGAAACACAATTCTTTCATTTCCGATTTTCACCTCTTTGTTCTCCGTCCCCCCCCCCCCGGCTCTTCGTTTCCTTCATTATCTCCCTTTTAAAATATATAACACCTCGAACTACACGACGTCTGAAAGATAAAAAAACGCGCGCCGGAGACGCAATCAGTGCACACCGAGGCGAATCGCTCGCGAACGATAAAAGGCGCTAATTGCGAGATTAGTGGGGAAACGGTGTTTGCCGGATTGTTATCGTGTTTGAACAATGTTGCTGCCACCGTGAGTCGGCGGCCTAAGCGCTAAACAAACAATTTCAGCAGCCTTATTATCTGTATTAATAAGTGAACCAATTATAACGTTAAACAAATATAGTCGCCGGGCACTTTGCTCAGCCGCGCACCTGGCGTGCCGCTTGTGAATTTCGCCCCCCCTCCCCCCACCGCCTCGTTGCAATTTTTGCCCCACCCAAGGCGCGTGGAAAAATTTGATTTATTATTTCGACTCGATCGCCTGCAATATTGAATCGATAAGCGGCGTTAATAATTTCGCGCTATCTCGTATCAACGCGCGCACCAAAAGAAGATAGAGGGAGGGAATCGTGATGAACAATAAGTTAAATTTATCGCCAAGATATAATCGGCTGATGTGTGTCTGTGCAAATTTACCCGGCAACTGCGTTGATAATTCGTGACTCTTTCGGCATCGATTATTTCGCGAAATCAAAAGTCTCGCATTAGTCGAACAAATTTTCACGCGCGTTGAGTGTATAATGACTGTTTTTTTTTTCAAAGAATGAGAAATATTTATTTTTCATCACTTTCTTCTGAATCTTTTTTTTATTATTATTTATTTAAATGAATAAATGTAGAAAAATTGAAATTATCAATTTCAGTTAATCGATTGAAAAAAAAAATTCAATTAAATTAAGTAAAAAATGAAGAATCAAAGCGATTTCTGCGACACTGGCTAATTTAACTCTTTAAACAATTGCAAAATGTAGTTTAGATTTTCTTTATTTTAGAAAAAGTTTAGCAGAGGTTTTTCAGTTTCCAGATTGATTCTTTATTTATTATTACAGTATTTTCAATATTTAGAGGTAGGTTAACAGCACGAATCGTATTCGGAGTTGATATTATTTTTTTAATCAAACACATCTGCTGAGGTTTGAATTTCCGAATAAATGTTTTCAAAATTAAATTTGCAATAGATAAGCTCGTACGTTTTTACTTGTCCTTCTCCTGGCTTCATAAACTTTTTACTGTCGCCATCGTTGTAAAAATGATGTTTTAAACGATATCTCTTAATATTTACGAGATAACTTCTATTTTTTATTGTCATCCGTGGATACTTCTGTCGAAGTAAAAGAGATTTTATTACGTCAGTATTTCCAACACTGTCTTTTCGTTTGGTTAATAAAAGCGAGATTAATTTTTACGAACGTCCGTGTACTCTTTTTTTTCGCTCCGGAATGATTAATAAATACTTATAAATCATATATTCGCAAATCATATTTTTGGTATCACGATTCCATCCATAATTCGTATGTTTTGAAATTGTACGAACATCATTTCCAACCAGGTGACCAGCAAAATTTGCCAGTGAATTTCCACGATACGGCCATCATGAATGAGTGGAATATGTTCTATTTATTTGATCAATTCGCTCGAATTATCGTGGTACCGCGCGCGTTCTTTCATAATTGCAGTACAGCCGCTTAAAATAACATCATTAAATCCTTGAATAATTTACCGATTAGGGGAAACATTTTATATTCGTTTGCAATTCTTTCATTGACATGTCCCTCCATTTTTTTTACGAGAAAACATATTTTACATTTTTTTCACTTATGTTGGAGTCATTCATGTTTATCCAACATTTCAATAATTTTAAGATATTTCTAAAATAAACTTTGATATTTAAATAAATAGAAGTCATTAAATTTTTAGTAAAGTGACTCGGATAATTTATATATTCTGTATTATAATTTTAATAAATAAGAAAATTTACCAAAAAAGAAACTTGAGAAATAATATTTATAAAAAACAAATTCAAAAACGGTTAGATTACTTTAACAAGTTTAGTAAAAAAGTAAAATCTACTTATAATAAGAATAATTTACGTACAATAAACTGAAATTTTTGAAATTTTCGTGAATAAAGTATAAAATAATTAAAATATTTGAGCCTATAATATTTGAGTCTGTTTGAGCCGTCACTTATTAGGTATAATCATTTACTTCGACAGCCCGCGCTTTTTTGTCCACGGGTTATCGCGAACCAAACAAAAGTTATTTCGTTTTAGTTTAAACTTGCGGCCCATCCTTGTTACCATTCCGTAAATCAACTTCAAGCAGAGCCGCTTGTAAAATAAACAAAAACTACAGCCGTGTGACTACGAAATGAGTTGTAAAAGTTGATTAAACTACGGGCCATTGTCCGGGGGCAATATTTCCCGTGGAACGATCGTCGAAAAATGCCTCGCCCGCGGAACAATTTGGCGCCGTTCCCTCGAAGCGACCCGGTCATCATCGCCCGGGACTTTCCCTTGCAAAGTATACGAAAAACCTACCTCACTTTTTATGCCGGCCGCGGTATAAAAAGGGATAATTACCGGCGCGCTAATGTACCATAAATTTGCGCCATCAATACCCCAAGTTGATCGGAATTTTTTTATCACCAATGTGCAGATCGCGACTGAAAAAAAAAGGAGGCAAACAAAAGGAAGGGAAAATTAGAAAACAAAGAGGTCGCTATGAACGAAGAAGATGGAACGAAGTAAGACATAAAGCGACCTCTTTTTTTCCACCTGACTTAGTTTACCTTTTTCCTCGTTTCGCTGTCTTTCCTTCGCTTTTGTCGTTTCTTTTTCGTTTTCATTTTGCAATCACTATTGCTTAAAATCAAATTTCGTTCCTTCTCTGAATTTTTTTTTTCGGCCTATATCAGTTCTTTTCCATCTCTCTTAAGTGGGCAAACAATCGGCCGCCCGAATTGCCCCTTCATCGAAACACTTGTGCTCGTTTCGTAGCCGATTCGTGTGGCGTTTTTTTTTTTTTCTCTCGCGGCGATTAATCACGATTAAAAATGACGCGCCTTGCCGTCGTCGTGTCCTTAATATTCTGATACAAATGACGCGAACGACAGTCTTATAATTTGACGCGAAGGTTGGAATCAACGATGCGCGCGTCCGATCGAATCGCCTAGAATTATGACGGCCGTATGGAATCGTCGATTGCGTTTTGTGGGATTTCGTTGGACGTATGCAGTTTCCAATCGCAACTAACCCCGCCAAGCATTTGAACAAATGAATTGCTGTCACAAAAATTTGAAATGAAAAAATGGATTGCTACTGCAGCAATTTTAACTTTGGGCTACCAACATGAAAATTAGAGTTAGAAAGTTTAGGTTTCTACCTTGCTTACAATATTTTATTTTCGATTGAGTAAAGTGTATTATTCGGTGGAAATTACCACGTGATAAACATGTTTGAAAATGTTTGAATTTGCCTCCTTTTTTTAATCGTTTTTCATTTAAGGTGAATATGTAAAAGGTTTGGTTTATTGACTCACCGAACAGCAACTTTTCAAGTCCGAATTTTCACCGTTTGTGTCCATGAAGTCTGTAACAAAGAACATTGTAATTATTAAAGTTATTTATACACTATTTATACACAAGAATTGTCCTCTTACTTAATTGTAATACTTGATTGTAAAAAATTTAAGATTATAACACTGTATTTTAATAAAACATATTTCACAGATTTACCGCACTAGGGCGGTAATCATAGCAACATGAAATTAGTTATACCAAGGATGATAAAGTCTATGTTATGATGATCTGCGAAAAAATATTTACAACCTTTAAACTGGGACATCATGGCGTCATTTACCGTGCACGTGTTACGTAAAGCTAATAAATTACCAATACATAAGTCTAAAATCATTTTGTCACAACAAGATTAATATAACTGTCATATTTCTCAACGTGACAATTTATTATTCTTATTATGAGTAAAAAAAATTGATAATATAAACGAATTTATGTAAATTTACGAACTAATACATAAATAAATTTAGTCAAATTATGTTCTGCAAGAATTTGTTTTATCATGTTAAAATCGCAGGGAATTTGAGTTAATTGATCGACTGACTTATGTATTTTTGTCGAAATCGACGACGGGACGAAAGTTGAACTGACGCCGAATCACAATTTTTAACGCAGTTACCGCGCCATAATTTTAACTTTCGACATGTTAATTTTTGCAATTCAATTTTCAGTCTCGATTCGCGAAGTTGTATTTGAATCATGATTTAATTTTAAATACCAACGTGAAATTCGCCTGAAATTAACCAAAAGTTCAGTTTTAATCAAAAGTTCAATTAACGTCGTTGACTAACCGTCGTATTAACGTGGACGCGACAAAAACGAAACGTCGCGCTGCACTCGATAAACGAAAATAAACCACTACGTGGGGAAAGGCAAGAATAGCTTGGCGCAATCGCGCAGACCTTTTTCTGAATTTTCGAAAGGGATCTTTCAACTTTTGGTCCGAAACTCGTTGTCGTTGCTTAGTTCACGAGATATTCGCATTTAAAGTTTGCGCAAGGAACGATTCAAATATCCAGCTATAAAATGCATCTGCATATCAAAAGAATGTTTAAAATAGGTCTATATATCCCGCATTAGATCCGCAGACAGATAGAAGTCGATACAACTTTCGTGCAAAAGTTACTCCGAACGTGATCTCGAATTTTCGGTCCGAGTCGTTGTATCTCGAGTAGTTTACGAGATATTCTCGCATGCCACGTGAATCTCCTTCGCGAAAACTTTTCCGCCTTTATTTATGCCCTCCCCGCCTCGCGCGGATAATTTCCAGACGACGCTCTTAATCTGTTCGACGATACGCGATTTCATAATTAATAAATATTTATCATCGCGTTTCAAAATCGCAGTAGAAATAACGCGATATTTAATATTGAAAAACAATGGAGGAAAATAGAGGAAACGTCATTTACGGGAATTCGCGCCAATTATACGCGAATTACTTTTTTGCGGCAATATCGCATAGTTTTCCAAAAGCCCCGAAAAAAAAAAAAAGAACGAAAAAACGACCAACGAATTGCCGACAATTATTATCCGAATCGCGCTCAATTCGAACGCAAACGAACGTATAACTAATTTATACGGCGATCCTCTATTCCGTAGGTACGTCAGTGTCAATGACCAGATCGCTTGTTACGAGCGGGAAAAATTTAATCGCTCTAAAATAAGAATATTTAATTTCGCGTGGAATTAAACATTTTCGATATAAATAACCAGACGACTCGGGGCAAAAGGTTTTACTTGCTCCGGTTCTTTATTAAGTATGCAAAGATGGAAATGAAAATTACTTAGGAGTATATTTAAGCTAAAATGCGGTATATACTATTTTTAAATGAAGGTTTTGCATGAAGGTATCAATCTTCGTATCGAGTCATTATAAAAAGCCATTTAATATTTCGTCAAACGTTGCAATATTCTAAATCGACATGTTTATAATGTTGAGTAGACCTTCAGACCAATTAATATATCGATTCAATATTGATAGCAACTTGTTCTACTGATTTAATGATTCTACTTTAATTTGATGAATTGTTCATTCGATTTACCATCATTTAATGAAAAAAATTTACTTCCATTTAATCTAATGGAACTAAATTACATAGCGGAAAGTTCTTAAAAAAGCAACACTTACGGAATCGTGAACCTATTTTGGAAATAAAAGTAATGGCGAATCCACACTTATAAAATAATAATTAATTACATTAAATAATTCACTAAACGACGGAACGTACGCGTAAAACTATAAGGCACTCCCGATAAATAACAGCGTGAACCGACCATCTCGATTATTATCGGCCAACTGATAATAATACGAAATAATTTTTAAAATGTTAATTAGAAGTAGGTAAACGCCTTCTTGCAACAGACCCTTCAAAACAAATGAAAATAGCAAATGAACAAAGAGCCACTACCATGTTTACATAACACGTTAACAAAGAAATGCGAAAGTTTTAATGAGTTTCATTAGATATACCGTAGATTAGTAGTTTTACGTTTTCCTTCAAAAATTAAATAAAAACTTCGACCATTTTTAATACATCATCCATCGATGCTTTGCAAATAAAAACACCGAATGCATGATTCTTACACCAACGTTTGCCATGCATTTAGGTAATTCTTCATATCAGATTTCACGGACTTGGTATTTTTTTAAAATTATTATTTTTAATAACAAAATTAAAACTTTCAAATATAATCCTGCGAAAATTTAACAAAGAGAAAAAAGTATGAACAGTTTCAATTACATTTTTTTAATTAACTGTGCATTTTGAAACTACCAAAACATATGTTTTTACCTCGAAATTTAATGAATTAATAAATTAATTCAAACGTTTTGCCATGTAGATGTACATAAACCTGTATGAAAATTGTTGATAAAGTTTTCAACATTTTCATTTGTTTCTCAACAAGTTTGAAGTTAAACATAATTTCATAAAATAATATATTTTTCTCTTTTTTTGCACAATTTTTCTTGAACAAAATATCAAAGGGATAAACACCTAACTCCCTTCAACGTTGCCGCAATTTTTCTTTGTTTTATAATTTTTAATTCCGCTAAGGCAACTTAACCCAGTGCATTTCACTCCAACGTGGCCTTTTATCATTTCATAATTAATAAATTTCTTTGAGCCTGATGTGAATAATGAATTATTGAATGTGAAAATACTTTGTCAGTTATAATTTATGTACGCACGGCAAAAAGTTCATCGTTAATTATTGCAGCAAAACGAGAGGTATCGGAATTGTAAATTTATCATGCAAAAAGTTTCGGCAATAATGTAAAAGTAATTTGGGGCGTAATTTTTGTCTCATACATACTAAAAGATGCTCGAGCAATAAAAGCGCGGGCAAAGCCGTGACAAAATGAATGTGTTTCGTCGAAGATTTTTAACGGGAAAGTCGGTTATCGCGTATGTATGCGTGCGATAAAAAAAAAAATCTTATGTAGTTAAAAAATCTCCATAGTAATGCAATATCACATCGACGTTGAAGAAAAAATGTATATATAACAAGAACAACAAAACAAGGCAAAAATACAATATGCTTTCTCGTTAAAACTTTTAATGCCTTTTGAACAACGAAACGGTAAAAATAATATTAATAGTATTTACGACGCGCCGACGTCGAATGTCGCTAGACAGAAGTGTTAAAATATTAAAATAGAAAAATCGAAATCGTGATTATTTGGCGGACAATGTATCATCCCGATGGCATCTTGAATGTGGTAAAAATCAAGGACGAGTTTTTATGAGGTTTAATGAAAACGAATGATTCGTTAATATGATCAAATCCTCATCGTGGCCCGAAAAATTCTGATATACCTCGTCACCACTTAATAATATATCTTCTAATTGCTATATACCGCCATTTTTCTCTTCCACGCCTAACTATTTCACGACAATTTGCAGAAACGAATTTCCATCGTTCTTTCGTACGCCGATCCAATGACTGTCGGGGGAAAAAAAGGAAAAAAAAAGGGGGAAAAATGTACGAAAGAGTGAAAAAGGGAAAGAAAAAAAACCGCTTTCATATCACGAAATGAACGACCGTCCCTTTCGTTAAACGTCGCACTATGATACAGCCGCGTTCACGGTCGCTTATTTTTTATGTTCGCAAATTTTCGCTCGAACGTGGAAACAAATTCGACAAACATTTGCCGACCGCAAACAAAGCGTTTTCGCTTGATTCGCGCGTGAAATGACGCAAAAACTCACGGCAAACATTCATAAATTGATTTCTTCAAACAATCGTTTCCTTTTTGCGAGGCTCGCGACGCGCGCGTGTTTACGCGCAATTTCGCCGGCGCGCTGTTTACGCGGCGATTACTCTAATAACCGTCGAAACCGACGGCGATAGCTGTAATAAGTTATTTGCACGGAGAAAAATCAATCGGCCCCGCTCGCCGGCGGACGGCCCGATGCAAATTTCACGTCGCGAACGAACGGCGAATATGCACATGACAATGCGCGCGCGGTCAATATAAATATGCATAACACCGGGGACTCGTGTCTTTTACGATATATTATATTGCGATGTTTGTTTCTATTTTAAAATGTCGCGGGAGCGGTTATCGCGGTGCTTCGGCCGTTTCGGGGCTCGAACGCGAGCGCGCGTCAACGACGTGTCACTCTGCCAACGCGTCGCAATTTGTATTGTAAATTATTCAAAAATACATTGCCGAGTTGCCGCAAAAATGATTCGACCCCGAAAAATCGGCCGCGCTCGTTCGATCGTGATCAATAATTTATAATTCAATGGTATTTTAAATTAACGAGTTATTGTTGGACTGCGCGACTGGATGACTTTCATAAATAATGCACGCCGCTGGCCCGCTGTGTTACACAGCGGGCCAGCGGCCCGCTAATAAGATACACAGTGTATCTTATTATGATTTGCGTATTTAAATGAACGGCAAAAATTGAAGCGAACGCCGAGTTGATATGCGCGCAAGTGCCAATGCTGAGTCAATAGAATGCATTTCTTTTTAGTTGCCGTTTTTTATTTTTTTAATTCAATTTGATTTTACGGAAAATGACGTGCAATTTATTTGTTTAACCGTATGATTATCGATTGTTGTTTACGTATGTTGTACGCATGTTTGTATTTATGTGTATTATATTATTATGTTTATGAATATTTGTAAATAATTATACATGTCGTATTCATGTTTGAAGTTATCTTCGTATACGTATGCATGATTATGAATTTTTGTTACACATGTATGTAAATTCAAAGCTATCTTCTTAATTCAACTACAATTCCAGTATGTTTTAAGATAAGTTTGTCATATTTATTATGCTTCTGTTTTGATTTCGATCGTTTTCTCAGACAATTTTTTCGGTTTCGACGAAGAATAAATGCATAATGCAACGTGGTAAATTTCGATTTAAATGATTAAACACTTTTTTATTTAATTTCCAGAAAAACGAGTAGCTCGCTTTGAGACACGTTTTGACGTCTAAAATATGAAAAGTGTATCGAATTCTGCCAAACCGAGACACTTATTTCCGCGATAATTTAGCCCAGAGTAATTCGATATTGATTCGAAATGTACGCTACCTTGAAATCAAATCCGCGACATTTCGGCGTCGACCGCAACAACCCTGGCCGACCGACGCGCTAATTTCTCGCCTCTTGCACCGCTTCCGTCGATCGGTCGTAAAATCTGTTTTATAAGTCGTTAGTAATATGAATAATTGCAATTACCAAACGACCTTTGCCCTCGATCGGCGCGAAAGAAATTGCGGCTCGTTAAAGTCAGTAAATTAAAGCGCGCTCCGATGCGCAAATTATTCTCGATACGCGCAATATTCGCGATCGCGTTCGACGCGAGAGGCCGCGGGAATCTGGCTATTCGAAAACCGCGAAATGAGGTTCGTATTATTGCCGCGGCCGGGCGCAATAAGCCCCGCTGTAACCTAATATAAAATGCGGGAACATTTGAAGCGCCGCAGCTGGAATTCTTTTTCCCGCGGCTTTAATTGCAATCGGACGTCGGAGTTGTCATAATTGAATGTCAGACGTAAAATTTCTATGCATTTCGTCGCCCGCCCCCCGGGGGAAAACGTGCGCGCGCCAACGCCGGCGCCATTTCGCGTCCGACCGCCAATGTTTGGCCGTTTGCGGCCATTTCACGAGGGACGAATGCTTTTTTAATGAGCGTCAAACTTTCCGCCCAGCCGTGTGAATTCATTTCAAAAGTTAAATGGAATTGAAGCGCATCCTGGCCGTGGCTTTCTGATTTCCGCAATTGCCGACCTCGCAAGACATCGCTACAAACTGCTCGACAACGCCTTTAATTGCTATTAAGATTTTCATCACTCTTCTCACTCCGGGCGAAACGTGCAACGCCCTTTTCTCCGAAGAAATTCCGCCGAAGTGAAATTACTCGATTCTTATTGTTAAATTTATTTATTCGTCCATTAGTCCTCTTTTCTTTCTTTCTTTTTTTTTTCTTTATTTATTCGGAAAGAAATGAAATACAAGAGTTCATAGTGATTTAGCCAAGAAGTATTCTTAAATGAATTGATTTTATTTTCAAAATCAAATCAATACGTCGATGGAAGATTTTGTCATCTCTGAAATTAGTCAAAGATTAACCAATCTCAAAATTTTACGTGTGTTTTGAATAACAAATTTTAAAATGTCTCGGACGAATTTTTCATGTGCAATACCCCTCAATTTAGGTATTGGAAAGTAAAATATAACAGAGACATCTTCATATCGGTCAATCTATAATTGTAAATTTACTTTTCATTGAAATCTGATTCTTTAATGGAAAACGGTAAAATGTACACTAAGCAAATGAATGATTAGATAAATAAATTGAAATAAGTTTATAAAACTCAATCGAGCTTGAAAAAGAAATGCATTTAACTGAAAAGTTATAAGAGAAAATTGAATATGCAAAGATTATCAAAGTTTTGTGTATCGCATCCAAACAAGCAGATATCGGCGAAAAGGAAATGGAAAAAAGTTGCAGATAAATATTAATTGGGTTCTGCGGTATGAAAATCGGCATTTCCTGCGCGATTAGGGATGCATTTATCTGGCATGAAAAGGAAATTAATTGAATTATTAAAGTGCAATATGGATTTTTCCAGAGCACAGTTCAATATGATGATACCAACGAGGTTCTTTCGAGTACACTTGTGCACACAAAAATTTAATTCTTATAACGCTGATTTCATTCAATATTCATCGCGCCAAACATGAATGAGCGAATGAAAATGTGCCAATCAATATATGACAATGTTTCAAATACTGGAAAGAAATGCATTGCTATTTTAAAAAAAATTATTTCTTCTTTTAACAAAACGAACGAAGACAAACGAAAACAAAAAAAATTTATCAAAAGCAGAACAAATTAATGTAGGTGCGACGATGTTAAATATCAAAAATACATTGAATATGTGCCGAGTCCTCTCTTAAATCTCAACACGTCATGTTAAGTTATCCGAAGGCCTAAAAATATTTAAAGAATATTTCTCGTAGACACTTTCCAAGTAAATGTTTTCCTAGACGAAATAAAGATTTTATCTTACATAAGAAAAATGTTATTTCAAAAATATGTAAATTTTGATTAGCACATTTTTATAATTCTCGTTTTTAAATATGCATTTTGTCAAAATCAATTTCAATTAATTAGAATGTTATTTCATAAACAAACTATCTTATGTATATATGTAACAAAAACTTAGTTACCCCAACTAAAGTTTAAATTGTTAATTGTTTGAGAACTTCGGCAGCTTGAAACGGTCAAAAGTACTGTTTTCATAAAAAAATATAAAACAAAATTAATTTCCATTGCAAGTACTAACTAGGCGTATCGCATACTGGATATTAAATATCCAGAAGCGGATTTTTCTTTTCGCATAAGTAATTCATAAAGTTCAACCCTCGGACCCTTGACTTCCGAGAATTCTTTTTCCTCTTACGCTACCTTGCTTTATGATTATTTCTATAGACATTGTTTTTCCTTAATTCACAGATCCAAGAAATAAGAAAATAATATTTCATGAAGTTCAGTTTTTATGCAATAAATGTTACAGAATTGAATCTTTTTTCCTGCATTTTCTACGAACGTCCCAATCTTTATAAGACACGTCGATATATACTTTTTAATACACGAAGATTCCTTTTTTTTCGAAAACTAATCTGATTTATACAATTAATTTTCAATTTAATCTTCATTTACTGAGCAACGTGGACTTTTTGTCTGCGCGGCCGTGAAACGTAAAAATCTTGATATTTAAGTACTCACGCAACGTCGTCCAAACTAATACAACGGTCGTCGTTGGTCCACAGGGTTTCACATGACACCGAAATTGAGCAAAATATTCCCGGAGTCATGTTTGCTGATCGTCGTCGGTGTGGTCGTCGGGTTGCTGTTGTTCCAGGCCAGCGCGGTCCACGTATCCCCGCTGACGCCCGACACGTTCTTCCTGTACATGCTGCCGCCGATAATCCTGGACGCCGGCTACTTCATGCCCAACCGCCTTTTCTTCGACCACCTCGGAACCATCCTACTGTTCGCCGTCCTTGGCACGATATTCAACACGCTGTCTATAGGTGAGCGCCGCCTGAAACGGAGAGCGAAAAGTCTTGTAAAAAGCCGACATCGCAAAAACATCCACTTCCATCAATCACTTCCCCCCTTTCTCCCGGTTCCATCAATTTTTATCAACATTTTAATAATGCCGCGCGAATTCGCACATACAAACATCGCGAATGCCCGTCTCGCAAATTTGACATTTTATTAAATAAACTTTGCAAACTGCGCTATCATCTGTGCGTTGTTCAATTTCGATTTTAAATTGCAGCGCCAACAAGGTCGATACAATTTGAAGAGGATGATAAATTATCTCGCGGAGGAAAACGCTTGCGCGGCGAATTTCGCGAATTTCTTCGTCTCGCGGGAGTGGGCGGAAATTCCAACGAAAAGAGAAGGAAAAGAAAATAGAAACGGGCTTTCGCATTGAAACGCGCAATAAACATTATTACGAATTTTTGATTACGCCGGATACGCGTGTCGCGGCTTTATCGCGCGAGCGGAAATTCGTGCGATTAAAAATAATAACGAAAGTGTGAGAAAAGGCAATTCGCGGGTACTATCGGGCGATCAAATTAGTGGGGATTAAGCAGCGATAAAGTGCCGCGCCGGGTTATTGATGGAAGTCGTAATTAGGTAGCCGAGTGACTTGAAAAGCAAACGATTCGGGCTGTGCTTGATGTGCGCGCTTTATGCGCATAAATCTTACGAAAATAGAACGCGTGCACTCGGAATGCACGCCTCGGACGGTACTTTTTGTACATGCTAGCTCCACGTTTCGCAGACATTGGCGCGCCAAATTATTTCCATCGTTATTTCCTTTCCACTTTTCCCGCCCGTTTTGCCTCGCTTTTTCTTCATTCCTTTTTTTTTTTTTTTTTTTTTTTTTGTTTTTTTTTTTTTTCTTTTTTTTTTTTAAAATTAGGTATTTGATATAGATTTTCTTCTTTTTGCTGTTCTTCCCTTTTTTTTCTTCTCTTTTTTACACATCTCCGAGCCCCCGCCACCCCTCTCCCCCCCCTCTCCCCCCCTCTCCTCTAATAAAACACAAACCAACAAGTTCCTGCACCTCATCATCTACTGAGATTCACTAATTATACACATATCATCCTCCAACAACAACATCTCACCTTTGTCTTGTA